>WBNO01029119.1:164234-195922 GCA_013400575.1 Peucedramus taeniatus
ACCCCTCCCCCGGCAGGGAGCGGCGGCGGGGGCCGCGGCCACCGCGTCCACCCCCCCAGGCCGGGCGGCCCTCCCAGCTCACCGTGGCGGAGGAAGCGCTCCTCGTGTAGCACGGCCACGGCATTGACGATGAGGAGCGAGGCCTGCAGCAGCGAGTAAAGCGTGAACGCCATGGCCCGGCGGGGCGGAGCGGGGCGGGACCGCAGCAGCACCGGGAGCGGCAGCGGGAGCGGCGCCCGAGAGAGACGTGGCGGGGCTGGGGGCGGAGCCTCCNCGTGGCCTCCCGCTGCCGGCAGCCGCGATCGGCTCCGGGCTCGCCCGCGGATCCCTCGGGACCCCGAACCCCTCGGAGCCCCTCGTGTCCGGCGGAGCCCTGTGGATCCATCGAGCCCGTGGATCTCGCAGAGCTCCCTGGATCCCTCGGTACCCCGGAGATTCCTTGGAGCCTCTTGGGTCCGTTGGATCTATGGATCCCTCTGGTCAATGGATCACTTGGATGCCTGTGGATCCCTCGACTCCGTGGATCTCTCGGAACACCGTGGGTCCCATGGAGCCCCTTGGGTCCATTGGATCCGTGGATCCCTCACGCCCATGGATCTTTTGGAGCCCCGTGGAGCCCTCGAGTCCGTGGATCCCTCAGAACCCTGTGGGTCCCTCGGAGCTCCTTGGGTCTGTGGGGACCGTGGATCCCTCGAGTTCATGGATGCCTCGGAGCCCTGTGGTTCCATCAGAACCCCTTGGGTCCGTTGGATCCGTGAACGCCTTCAGTCCATGGATCCCTTGGAACGCTGTGGATCCCTTGGGTCCATTGGTCATTCAAAGACCTTTGGATCCCTTGGGTCCACTGATCTGTCAGAGCCTCTTGGGTTCATTGGGTCCATGGATCCCTCGTGTCCATGGAGCCCGTGGAGCTCTGTGGATCCCTCGGGGCCATGGATCCCTCGCATCCCCGTGGGTTCCTAGGAGCCCCTTGGGTCCATCGGATCCATGGATCCCTCGGGTCCATGGATCCCTTGGAGCCCCGTGGTTTTCTCAGGTCCGTGGGTCCTTCGGAGCCCCGTGGATTTCTCAGGTCCGTGGATCTCTCGGAGCCCCATGGACCTCACAGCGCAGGCTGTGACGTGGGAAGCTCCTGTCGCCGTGTGGCAAGTGGCCTTTGGATTCGGAGCGGGAGTAAGGCTCATCCTCATCCTCCTCCTCCGGCAGTAACGTGGTACCGTGGCGTCTCCTGGAGCTGGGAGCTGGCAGGGAGACATTGCCCGGCGTGGGGCAGCCCCCCTGGCCATCCATCATCAGCAACCCAATACAAGTAGAACTAATAAAAAAACACAAACACTGCACGTGCAAAAATACATGAGTTTATACTTGTGTTTAGCCGTATGGACAGCGGGGTTTTTCCATGTGTTTTCTCAATACACTCCTTTTCCTTCTATCCCGACTGAGGTTTCTAGCAGGAAGTCAGCCCACATCCCAGAAACTGGTTGCCCAACACGTAATGCTGCAGAATCCAAAGCAGAATCCAAAAGAAAACAATTCCCTTTTATAGTGGATTGATTATGGCTTCTGGGTGATTCTGCAGTCAGATAATAAAATAATCACAACTGGAGCTCAGGGATGCCGTGTCCCTGTTATAAGGACAGCAGTTACACAGTTATCCCTGCACTGTAGTTACACAGTTATCCCAGTGTAGTTATTGATGCACAAACAGACATTTTTCCCCCTTTGCCCCTCTCAGTCCGACTGGCTGAAGGGGGTGATTTGCATAATCCTGCTGATTTTATTTCCCAGTAATCACACAGCACCTCACCATTTCCCTTAACTCCGGGTGGTTGGTGGCTTTTATTACTCAATCAGGGCACAATGATTTGCATGATCACTTGGTGCTGGTGGTTATTAGACCCGTCTGCTGAAACAGGGGCCACAACTTTGTGCTCGCTGTGGTGGACTGCAGAGACTCCATCTCGATTCCCTGCCCTGCCACAGACTTCTGACACAATCTGGGCAAATTATTCACCACTTATCAATATTGTGTCCCCATGCTCTGTGTGAAGATCCCCTCACCAGCAAGTGATGATCTGATACTTCAATTAATTGTCATGAGTATGTCATCAATAGATGCTCAGACACCATGTGAATCAGCTGTGAAGAAAGCCACACCTCAGCTTCTTCTTGTGTTCATCTTTCCTCTCCAAAACACCCACCTTGGTACAGTCAGTGTCACAATATTGTGCAACTAAATAATCACTGCTATTAAATAACATTAGGTTTTAATACTGGAATAAAGCACCCCACCATCAGAACTAGAGCATATTTTCTTTACAGTTTACTCACAAAATTACTGCTATTGTACAAGTGAGATAGAGAATCAAGGGTATTTATCAGAGTTCTGTCATCTGGTCAAAAGCATTTATCATTTCAGCCTCAAGAAGGAGTATAGTCTCAATTCAGGGTAGTGACTAAAACATCTATTGCAGTTCCAGTGAGCTCAATGTTTTTGAAGCCTGTACTGAAGTGTTTACTTACATGAAAACTCATTGTTTTCCCCAAATGCTGGCTTTGGTTCTGAAAACCCTTATGTGTATGATTAACTTCATAAGGCAGCAGTTAGTGGGAACACTCGAGTGTAGTGGCACATCTGAACACACACTTGCAGGCTCAGGAGTTCCAACACAGCTTCTCTTTTTCTCAACTAGAGTTTTAAATTTGCTATGACTGCAAAACTTCTAAAACCCACAATTTTAACGTTTCTAAGTGGAGCCATTTCTAGCTGCCCCAGTCCCCCCCAGATTTGTGGGGGTTTATAACTCAAATAACCTTTTTTCATCTGTAAATAGCAAAAAAAAAAAAAAAGCTTATCTTGCATTTACCAAACTTCATACAGGCAGAGAAAGTCAATATTGGCCTGGAAAATTTCATCCCAAAGGTCACTACTAATTTTTAAGAAGTTCTGAGTGGTGACATGTGGTGGTCTCACAAACAGAGCTGTCTTTTGTCCTCAGAAATAACTTAGGGCATTCTGGCAGTGATTCTATAATTAAATACAGATGAATATGGGGCTCAGTAACATAGATATCTAATAATCACTGTGATCAAGTAGCATTTCCTGGGCTACCTCCTTACGGTATACAAGCTATAAATAAATAAATGCTAACCTCAGTGAAGAGCTAATGCTTAGAGTTATGGCCCTGGAAAAAAAAAAATGAGGTTTTTGCAATAAGTATACAAGTTATGGCTTAGTATTTTTACCCATAATTAAGATGTATTTTGAAAGAGCAGCTGCCATCAAGCTGACATAAACTTGACATGATTTTCCCCTTAATGAAATCCATCATGGCAACTTAGCAACCACAGGAGTCTTATCTCTGAATCATGTTACGTGGTTGAAGAGAAAACCAGATAAAGTTGCTTGCATTAGAAGGAAAGGGGCTTTTTTTTCTTTGTTTCATTAAGGTGTCGTGTTTCAGTACAGTAAATTTCCGTGGTGTCATCTGCAGGGTGCAGTCAATCACCATAAAGGAGAGTTTTAAACCACCTTACAGATGTCAAAGGATTAAACTTCAGGCTGGTGAAGTATTGTGAAGGCACTGGTGTTTTTCACTCTCAGTTTCTCGTTCAATATTTTCAGGCAGAGCTCATCTCCCTGGGTCTCTCTGTCCCTTACACTTAATGAGAACCAAGCTTGTTGCATGGGAGATTTTGGGGTTAACTGAGTTTAATCCTGATGAGAAAATATCAGGACAAAGGAAGAGCTGTTATGACTTCAGCCTCTCCACCCTTCACCTCACTTGCCACCATCTTCCGACTTTATTTTCTGGACTAGCTTCCACCATTTCCTTCTTTAGACACTGTACCTACCCAGATATACACACATCAGGGAGAAAATTTTGGGGGCCCAGAAAAGCCTGGAAATTGGGCCCAACAATCCCAAGCTGTAAGTGAAAAAAAAGCATTTTGCTGGTGGCAGCTTTTTTACCAACTCCTACCATAAGTAACTTCATTAACTGAAAAACTTGTGCAAACTTTTCACTTTCTGTAGGTGAAAAAAATTAGGTTCTGTGTCTCAGCCAGGTGCTATAAATAAATCCAACAGCTAAATTTCACAGTTAGACTAAAGCCTTTGTCATCTCTCACTCATCACACCTATGGCACTGCCTAAGAGCAGTAAAGTTAATGGTGCATCTGACTGATGTAACACATCCCTGGTAAGCACAAATTGAGTGACTGGTTTAATGTCCAGATGGGTTTTTTTTAAAAACCACCAAATCTGGGAATGCAATAAGATTTTCCACATTTGGGAGAATGTGTGTCTGGTCCTCACCTGTCAGCAGCTGAGTACAGAAAAGATCCTTGCCTTATCTGTGACTCATGGGTCACCTCTGCCCTTGCTTATTTGAGAAGTGAGCAGCCATCCCTCCAAAATCACAGCCTGACAGCCTTCCTGAGGTTTGAGAGGACACTAATAGGGCTTCATACTCAAAAGGACTGCCTGGGGACTGAGGAACAAAATGAAAAAAACACACACAATTCTGGATTTACACCTAAATTTGTCAATGCTGTTTTCCTAAGTCACTTGACTCTGTAACCATAACAGCCTTTAAATGTCATTTGTTGCCTGGTTCTGTCTCTCTGTCACAGACACAGAAACAGACAGACACACACATGCTGTTGCTCATCTTGCTGCCACCAAGAGAACAGAATGGTTATAGAATCAGGGAATGGCTTGAGCTGGAGGGGATCTTAAAGATCATCTCTGTGACACGACATTGCTCTGTTATTATTGGCACTGTTTGTGTTGCTTTTGCACAGGAATACACCAGAATACACCAAATCCTGTCATGCTCAATGCCATGCAGATATTTTTCAGAGGCAGGCATAGGGATTTTCCATTCCATGTCTCAGCTGGAAGGCAGTGGTTATCTAAAGCAGGCCAACGTGGGGAGTGGGGCAGCAAGGAAACAAATGGATTTTTCCAGGGAATTACAAGTCTCTGCTTAGCCCTGCCTCGCTGCTGACAGACGGGCAGGATTTTCAGGCATGGAGGCAGCAGAGAGTCTTAGGGAGGGATTTAGAGGATGGGGAAGCAGCTCCATGAATTTTGAAAGGTGGGGGATTTAGTCTCTGTGCAGTGAGCAGCATGAAGAAAAGGCAAGGGGATTATAGAGTGCGAAGAGAAGGGTGCCTGAGGCTGGTGCTACAGCAGAGGACAGGCAGGAGCTCACTACATACAGGTGTGGAAAGAGGGAGGGAGACTCAGGGGACACAAACTCCTACAGGCACAGAGCTGGAGTTTGCCACCACGGACTTGCACGGATGTGTTTCCACTGGTCAGGAAATGGAAAGGCAAATGGTGCCAGTAGAAACATTCTGAGTGGGAATACAGCTGACATCAAAGGAACAGGGATGGCTGACGTGTGCCCACAGCTTTGGAATCAGGTCTGGCTTCCACCTCTGCTAACAGAAAAGTCACTCAAAGAGCCCTTCTGGGGACAAACACGAGGAGCTGCAGTGGTGGCCAAAGTCCGATCCCCTTTGTGGAACAGATTTTCCCTCAGGGCTCTGAAATGTGGATCTGTGTGGGGCAGCCTCACCTTGCTGTGCCTGCCCCAAGTCTGTCTTTTGACAGGTGTCATATAGAGGAGGTGATACAAGGGCTTTGGTGTCCCAGTGTTCCCAATGGGGCCAGGCTCTCCATCAGCAGCTTCCCCAGGGGACAGTTGCCCCATCTAAGCCTGGAGAAGGAGGAAACTCTCAGGCTGCAGCCTGGGGGTTCCCAACAGCAAAGGGCATGAAGCTGGAACAGGCTGGCCAGATCCAGGGATCACATTGATCCCTCTTGGAGCCAGATCCAAGCCCAGACTGATCCCTGGAACCACCACCTGGATGAGAAGGACAGCCAGGCGAGCTGGTGTCACAGCAGAGGTCATCAGCAGCACTCAGTTTAAAGATTAATAGATGGTCTCTTTCTCCAGGCTGTAAAAGTGGGTGGGTAAAAACCAAATCACAGGCCTGGTGGCTCTGGAGGCTGCAGCCTGTCCAATAATGTCAGGATTAGCAAGCTGGAGTCACGTAGATAATAGGGAACCATGTGCAGAAGGTTAGGTCTCAGCATAAGGTCTGGGATTCTCAGTGAGTCAGAGGGATTGAGAAATCTTTATAAAAAATAACCAGAATTCCCCCTCCTGTATTTTCTCCCCATGACTCACCCTGCAGGAAAGAGGCAATATGAAAAAGACGTAAATCTCTGCAGTAAATTTTGAACACAACGCGTCACAGAGAAAAGGTACACGTATCTTTTTCTCCACTTCTATTAAAAAACTCAATTTTCCTGCATTTTCTAATACTTTTGTGGTATGAGTTCACAGTCCAGCACTTTGGTGGAGAAAATGAAGTGCAACATGTCAGTCCATCCTCTCAACTAGCACACATCCCCTGAGCCCTTTATCCCCTTTTCTCTCCAGAAGGAAGCTGCAAATGGAAGAAGCTGTGGGCTGTCATTGCTCTGGTGCTGAATTGGGGGGTGTTGTCGAAGGAGAAGCATCAGAAATGGAAATTGTCTCTTCAGAGATGGCAAACTCTGGCTGGGCACCCATTTTGCTTGTAAGAAATGTAATTTATGCACATCGGGCCAGTCAAATCCACCGTCGAAATCTTGTCAGAGCTGCAGTTTGCCACTGTAACTTTCTCCACCACCACAGGTGTTCTGAGGTCTCTGGAGGAATAATTTGATGTGCAACGCCTGGCACAACAGAAATGGAGAAAAAAACAAATAACTGTGTGTCTGATCAGCATGAGGAGCTGTTGGTATCTTGAAGCCAAGTCAATTAATAACAGATTGTAATTTATGGCAGTACAGAACTGAGAGCTGGGGTAGAGCTGATTTAATTAATTATGGAGGTGACATATTCCTTTCTTCCTTAATCTTCTGCCCTTTATAAAACCACATCCTCTGACCTCGTCACCCTGTTTCATTCATTTCATGCATTCAAACTAAAACTGAACAAATTTTTTGCTTGAAGAGACTCCTCAAAACGTATCATTTACCCTCTCTTTATAGAAATAGATGCCACAAGGAAAGTCCCTCTTTGTGTGGCTTCAGGTCATTGAAAACAATGAAATCATTGGCATTATTGAGGAATCAGGGGCCTGGGTGTCTTAACCTTCCTCTATTCCTCTATAACATTTAAATACATATCTATATTGTTATATCTATGTATGTATATATCTATATATGTGTATATCCAGGTATACAGATACAGATATAGGTATGGATATAGATAAAGGTATAGATATAGATACAGATATAGAAGATATATATATATATATATAAAATCTGGAGGGGGGGAGAATTTGGACCAGATACAAAACAAACCCAATGGCATTGCCCTAAATTGCCATTACCCAAGCACCCACCCCAGTGATCCTCCAGCCACTGCTATCCCATCCAGCTCTAGGCTGAGGGAGGAGCCTGGGAAGACCCCAAGAAGCCCCACTGGGGCTGTTCCCCTGGTCTGCCTGAGCACTCTTGGCTCGAGCAGGAATTCATCCCTGCACACATTCCCATGGCAACCCTGGTTTCTCTTTTCTCCCCTGACATTCACCTCCGGAGAACACTTATTGCCATGCTGATGGCAACCAGCAGCAGGAGGCTTCCACTGAGAGACACCATGACAATGGCATAGGTGGAGGGTGGTGAACCTTGAAGAGAAATCACAGGTGAGTTTTGCCAACAAACAGCTTCAGGGAGCACAGCCTTTTGTGAAATCACAGGCTGCTACGGGCTGAAAATACTGACAGTCCTTCTGCTCAAGCCATGAGTGGAAGGGGGTGACCAGCTCTCTGTTAGAGGGGTGTTCCTGGAAATAATTCTTCTTCAAGTTAAATAACTTGTGTGCATTTTTCTACCAAAGAACATAGCAAAACTGCTTTTCAGGACTGAGACTGAAATGCAGCCCTGTGGATCTGGGGGTGGAAAAGCCTGCCCTGCACTGTTAGACCACAAAGTCATTTTACATATTATCCACCTATTTATAGCAAAGCAGGATCCTGAATCTTACTGCCTGTCTAGCCAGCACTTTGCATCCACTTCCACCCTTTTCAATCTGTTTCCTTCCTTTTTTTACTCTTGTATATAATTCCAAACCTAGAGGAATGGACACTGGCTTACATCCCTGCCTCCAAAGCTCCCACTCTTTTCTGCTGCAACCCCCCACTTTAGCTCCACCATTCTTCCCACCCTAAACCCCAGCAGAAGCATGTCTGCTGTGTCTGATTCATCCACTCCTGTTGAGCCCACTCAACACCCTGTAACCTGACAGACTTGGTAACATGCTCAGCAGTGTCACCACACAGATAAACACTGCAAAACGGATTTAAAATGCTGATGGGAACAAACAGGAGAGTAAAGCACCTTCTTCCTGGACAATCACAGAGTTGTACAAATCTTCGCCACCAGCGTGGGCCATCCTGAAAAATTAGGCAAAGAGGCAATCAAATCCCAGCTTAATATTCAAAACCAGCACATTTAGTTCAGATTCCTTTATTACACCTGAGTATTTCACTATCTCTAATGTGAATTATCTCTAACTGGAGATTAAAAAAAGATGTGTTAAGGGATAGATCCAAAAGACAGAAGTTAATCCAACACAAAAAACCATGAATGCTTCTGTTAGGGCAATGAGCTTCCACTCTCTTGAGTTTGACTTCATTTTAATCCATGGCATCTAATCTTTACAGAATCACAGAATCCCAGAATGGTTTGTGTTGGAAAGGACCTTAAAGCCCATCCAGTTCCACCCCCTGCAATGGGCAGGGAAACCTTCCACCATCCCAGGGTACTCCAAGCCCCATCCAGCCTGGCCTTGGGCACTCCCAGGGATGGAATTTTGGCATGGACAAACAGCCCAGCAACACCGACAGCATGCTCTGACATATCTAGCAGGTAGTTTTATCTAATCCTGGCCAATTTGCCCCAGGACACAGAGCCTTTCCTTTTACTGCCTCCAGAAGTGGTAGCTAAGTAATCCATCCAGGCTTTGCCTCTTGTCCATCAGTGCATGTGAATAAAATGAAATGTCAGCCCAGAATCTGCTCCAGGATGTCGTGTGAATTTCCCTGGAGAAATTCTCCCTCTCCCCAAGGAGAGCTGGGCTGAGAGTTACTGAGAAAGGAAAATCAACTTACTAGAGAGTCCACCCCCCAAGACACCAAATCTTTTTGTTCCATCTGTAAGATGTCCTAAAGAAAACCTCAGTGTCACCCTTGTGCTTAAAAAGAAGTCAAGAAATTACACCATGGAAATTAAAATATAAAGTAGAATTAGATTACAGATTTGTGGATTACCTTGTGACTGCTGAAGATTCTTGTGTCAGCATCACACTGCTCAGACCTTGCCTGAAAGTAAAGCTGAAGGTCTGAAGGGTTTCAGACTAATTGCTCACTTCATTTGCCTCTGTTGATTGCTTCCTTCTCTCCGTGGTTTTTATAGGGCAGGGTAATCTCTTCCGTGTTTAGACAATCAATAAAATGTGGAGGTGGATCAAACAGAGGCTTTACTCACCATCCTTTGGATAAGCAATTATTTTCACAGCCTTTCTGGTGGAGCAGGAGGCACAGCTGGGCTCCACCCAGGAGCCTGACAGAGCTCCCACAGGGCACAGGACCCCCTCTGATGAGCATGAACTCCCCCAGAAAAACTATCTCTGTAGCTGGTGCCCAGGACTTGCTGCAGAAATGTGCTGTGTACAGGAAGGGTGCCTCTGGGTCTGCCCCAGAAGGCTGGGTGGAGAGGCCAGGTTTGGGTGCTCTCCAGGCAAGGGAAGCCCACCAGCTGTGACAAGTCTGAGCCCTGTCCTCCCTGTCTTGCATGGTCTGACCTGGCTCTCTGCACTGAAAGGAGCCAGGCAGGAGTTTAAGGAGCTGTTGTTGAGCTGTCAAAAGGGGATGGCCAGTTCAGGGCTTCAAAAGTGCTTCATTTTGGTGTTTCTTGCAGCTGGGCTTCGCTACACCGCGGGCAGGAGGAGAACACGACCTTATCTCCAAAGCAACTACCCCTTCCCATGCCTTTTTTGGGGAGGGCACATCTGCACAGCTCTGCACCTCGTCCTGCTCTGCAGGATCCCCCATTCCCTGTGCCAGGCTGGGGCTGAGCTGGCAGCTGCACTGAGTTATCTCATGAAAGGCTGCAGTTGCCTGTGCTCTGTGGTCAGAGAAGGAGTGGTGCTGCAGGGTGGAGACCCTTTCTTCGTTAATGCAGGCACAAAGAAAACATTAATAAAATCCATATTGGCAGGTATTTCAAAACAACAGAGATAGACTGGTTTTTCTGCTGTGCCTACACAAATAGGTGCACAACAATTCCAGCTGCTCTTGCGTCACGGTAACAAACAGGACCCAAGCACCTCTGCGAGTCCCCTGGAGATTGTTTGGAAGGGTTTCAGGCATCCACAGTCCAGAGAATTTTAAAGAATCCACAGTCAGCAAGAAGTTTAGTTGACCACAACTGTGAATTTTCCTCTGTGGCTCAAGAAAACAGCAAATTTACTGCATTAAATAGATGTTACAGAGAGATGAACAGCGAAGAGCAGGCCTGCAGACATAGGCAGGTATTTCTTCTGTTTAAGCCACAAATCCACTTTTCATTTTGTGTCATCCATAGAGGAGGAGACTTGGTCTGTATGAACCTTCTCTCCCTGCTCCAGGGAATCGCTGGACTTGTGTTTGGCTTTAAGCCTGAACAAGCCACAGAAGAGTTCCTGAGCAGGGAGGACTTTGTATTCAGGTAGGTGCCAGCACTTTCCTTCTTTATCAAACAAAGGGAAAGATCAAATCAAAGCTGAGATTGCTGTGTGGAACACATTTGTGATTTTTGAGTATGATCCAAAGGTCACCGAAGTTAATGGGAATCTCTGCTGATTCCTCTGGTATCCCAGACCATGTTCCTAAAGAAAAAGCTGCTAAATACACAGGAAACATCACTCTTGAAAGCCACTGACCATCTGCATGGTGGAGTTATGTGTCTTGTGCACGCCCAGTGTGAAGATGTGGTGGAAGCAAGTGGGACATGTTCTTCTCTTCTGAATGGAAATTCACTTTTATTGAAATTTCGGAGACAATAAGGGGAAAAAAAAGCAATGGATGCTCTCAATATTCCTGAAGGTGAATAGTCTTATTAAAAAAAAATTAATACATGAATAAATATTCACTTTTTCTTTTTTATCCTGGTGTCACCTCACCCCAAGCTCAGTTTTGTGGAGAAGCTTGAGATCACAGTGTGGGGAGCTGTGGTGGAGGAGGAGGAGGGGTGTTGCCCTGATTTTCTCAAGTTTTACTGAGCCTTCTGATGTTTGCATTCTTTGCACAGAACTTTCTCACACACTTTGTGTAAATAACTTATTGTTTTGCATTCCTTTATGGAGGACGAGCAACCTGAAGGACAGTTGGGTTGCACAGTGGCATTGAGGAGGTGGCACTGTAACCCTCCAATGACACTGGGATTAAAAAAAGATATATAGAGAGAGTCAGATGTTTTAATAAAAAGTTTTTTAGTTTGTTTTCACCAGAGCTGCTCCGTGTCGTTCTTGTGTCGCTCCTCAGGAGGAGGGCTGACAGAGGGGGCAGCTCTTTCCTGCAGAAACATCTTATCTCACGTGGCTTGGGTGCAGTTCCACCACTGAAAACTGCCAGCACAGATAACAACAACCCCAGTGAGACCAGGACAGGCAGCCAAGTGTGCATAAGGCCACAGAGGCACACACCACAGGTCACAAGGATGTGAGCTGAGAGCAAGGACAGAGCTTCTCAGCACCACTGTAGGTCTTTTACCTGCTCTGGATCTTATTACTGAATATTTGGCTACCAGTTTGGAGATAAAAAAATTAATATATGAGAGTATGCATCAAGGATAATATTACTATAATAAAAAATGAAAAGAAAACCTCTCAAAATTGTACTGAATAAACCAAGGCAGTTGGGTAAAGCAGTGTCAAAATACATTTAGAATGATAGAATCATATGGGTTGGAAGGGATCTTAAATCCCATCTTGTTCCAACCCCCTGCCATGCTCATCTGGGCATAAACTCTGTGGACAAACCTCCTGGAAGAAAGAAAAGCTACAGGAGGTGATAGGAAAACAGTTGTATGTCCTACAGGAGCTCTCCCAACAGCTTTTCTTAGCAGAGTGATTCTGCTCTAAAAGCCAGCAGGGTGAAAGTTTTTATCACAAAGGACCAGAGAAAACACTTCACTTTGTTTTTGTTAATTCCCTGGTGATACAGTCTGAAAAACACAGGTTTTCTGTGGAGGAGCTGTTTTTTGTACACCGCAAAATTTATACCAAACCTTTGGCACAGCTGCCTCAAGGTTTTACACTACATAAAAATTATAGAATAGGAAAAATAAGCCCGAAGAAATTTTCCAAAAGGCACAGGAATTTTCTCAATCAGTAATACAAAAGAGAAGGTGTAGTGATTTTTTTTTTTTTTTGCTATTAATAAGCAGGGCCTTATCCTGCTTGCCATACCCAGCTCAGACAAAACTTCTTGATCTTTACTGTAACACCTTGAAGAAACCTATTCTGTCAGAGATACCTTTTTTAATAATCACCAAAGTATTTATTCCAAGGTATTTATTCATCAGTGTGATCAATCTCAAAAGCAGTAAATGCTCAGATATGCTGTCTGCTTCAAAAAACTTGTTAATGACTAACAAGGCCAGGTTGGATGTGGCTTGGAGCAACATGAGCTTCTGGAAAATGTCCCTGCTTATGGCAGGGGGGGAACTGGATGAGCTTTAAGATCCCTTCCAACCCAAACCATTCCAGAATTGTGCAGATTGCACTTTCCATTTTACAGCAAGGTCAGCAAAAGGTAGAAAGGGTCTTTGAGGGAGATGGCTTGAAGGCACATAAAATTTTGGTCCTGAGAGAAGGTCTGTTCCCATTTCCTGGAGTAAGGGAAAGCATGTATCTTCGTGCTTTTGCTTGGTGCACTTCTTCACCAGCATAAATAGCTGTGCTGAAATATCTCAGAAGCAAACAGTGCAAGCCCTAGGTCCTGGAGAAGCACCACCACATCTCGAGGACAGAGCCCACCTGGGAGCTGTTGTGGGCAATTCATGGAAACAGAGCTCTGTGGGGTAAAAAGCAATAGTGCCAGTCCATTGGGAAATTCAAATCACAGCTCAGTGTGTAGCCTGTGCTGCAGGTTTTGCCATGCTCAGGGGATTTTGGTGTCCAGAAAGCTAAAACTAAGAGCTGTGAGACTGCTGTTACCCTTTGCCTCTCTTGTGATAACAGCTGTAGAGGCGATGTTTGGTCACCTACGCAGGTTTCTTCAAGGTGTTGACAAGCTGCACGTCACATATTAGAAAAGCTGAGTGTTTATTTTCCACACCAGCACGTCATTCATTGTGCTCAGGGCAGCAGCAGGGCTGCTCTGTGTGACTGGGACCGTCCCCACGTGGCCCTGGGGAGCTGCAGCCACACCACAGCACTGCCACCTTCCAGCTCGGGGTGGCCCCATCCAAACTGCCATCAGGACAGGCTGGGGTGACTCCTCAGCCACACTGGGATGTGCTCCCCAATGGGTTCAAACACAACCCTGCCAAGGCCACTGCAGTGAGGGAGCTGAGTCCAAGCCAATTTGTGTAGACACAGGGTACATGTGCTGCAGACTCAACCATACCAGCTACTGGGAAAATCTTCCAGTATCCTTTTTTTTAACTTTTATTTGTGGTGCCAGCTGGTGAAAAGGTTGAGTTGGTGAAACACAACAGTGTTTAATGGGGTCCTTTTCACTTTAATGTGTACAAGTTTGCCACAAGAGGAAAGCAAACAAGAAGGAGCTGGTGATAAGGAGCTTCCATGGATATTTATCAAAGTGATTTGTTTAGGTGGAGGCCTCTCTTTATTCGTTTTCTGGAATCACGTTCTTGACCTTTATCAGCATGAGGAATTATTTTTTAATTCAAAACACCTCATTCATGCTCAGTTCTGAGATATATGTTCCATCACAGCCTTTTGCCATTGTGGTTTGTGAATCATCTACCAACCAGGCAAATGCTGCTTCCATTTCCTGAGTGGGCATAAATAACCAAGTGGAAATCGGACATTTCGAGTTTGAGTGCTCAGTTTGAAGTGTATTTGTTGCTTATTTATTTGTGTGGAGCTGTGCATTTAATGCACAGTTCCACAACTCCACCAGCACACATGGCTGTGCTCAGGAAAGTCCCTGGGGAACATGACAGCCTGAGCTGGGAGCAGAAAACAAACAAAACTGCTTTAGGTGCTTTGTGTCTGCTCCTGGGCCTGAACGGGCTGGTTCTCAAATGCTGAGGGACAAGGAGGGCTGCTCTGCACGCCTGACCACATCCAGGAGCTCTGGCACTCAGGAGCCATTAGGGCAGTAATTTCTTATTGAGCAACAGGATTACTTTATGTCTGGGCAAAACTTTTGATCTATAGTGGTAAGAGATTTTACCACCACCCTGCAGCCGGGTTCATTCATCACAGAAAGCAGCACGGTGTCACTCTGTGCAATAATCTGTGGAGTACCCTGTGCCCTGGGTATTCTGTGCAGCTAGTTCTGCATCCCATAAAGGATGCACCTGCTTGGGAAAAGGTACATGAGGGCTACAGAGCTATGGGGCTGCTCATGTTGGAGGGATGACTGCAACTTAATGTGGAAAAATGACAGCCAAAAAAGCTTTATAGATGCCTATGAAATCATTTCAGACATGGAGAAAGTGGACAGGGATGGCCAGTAGTCAACAGGCAATTTGTCTCATTCAGTACAAGAAGCCCAGGGCATAAAATGAGGCTAAATTTGGCAGCTCCAATCATCAGAAGCTCGTTTTCTCTTTTTTCCCCACAAGCTGTATTTAAGCTGTGGAGTTTATTGCCACAAGATGCTGTAATCTGCTAAAAGTGCGCCTAGGTCTTAAAAAGTCACTGGTTGAAAAAAGTCACATGGAAGAAAAAAAAATCTGCTGAGGGTTATTAAAAGCAAGACATCATGTCTAGGTCAGAAAACCCATAAGCAGTAAATCATTAGTGGCTAAAACAACATTCTGGGAACCTATCTCTAATTGCTGGTGTGCTTACACAAAGTATTTGATTTCTCCTGTTCCTGGGAGCAGGCTACTGGCACAGGTGAGAATTTGGTTTGCCCTGGCCCAGCTTTTCTGGTGGTTTTGCTGCTTTTTTTTTTCCCCCACACCACAAAAGCCTTAATTCTGTTGGTTCCATGAGTCTTGTCAGCTCACCTAACACCAGAGCAAACTGTGCAGGGTAGGGCATGAAAAGAGGCTGTGCCCTTCCTCCCAACCCTGCCAGCTGCACCAAGGAACTGTAAAGCCAGGTGATTTAATCCCACAGGAATTTGCTGGGAAAGAGGAGAATATTGAGAGAGCAGCTCTGCTGGGCATGGCTAAAACCACTTTTGGATGCTGGTGGTGTTGTACTGGTGTGGGAAATCCTTTGTTTTTGGGACCAAGCCCTTTAGCAAGGAGGTGGGTTCCCTCAGGAAAGCCCTGACAATCAGGGTGCTGCAGGTCACCAAGGAAAGACCTGGGGGAATATGGCTGCAGTCTTCAAAATCAACTGCCTGCCTTTATTTCTTCAGGACAAGGCACATCCTGACATTTTACTAAATCCGCTTCTGAGTGTTTTCAAAATAATCAAAGACAGAAATTTCTGCCATGAAACTCTTCAGTGTATTATTTTGAATTAAAATACTTCTAAAAAGATATTCTTGGGGATAAATTTCCCAGTGTTCTTCAGTGGACTAAGCATGGCATTAAATTACAGGGAAGCTCAACTATTATCTCATACTTTTCTTTTTTTTTTATTATAGACTTTTTATCCACATGAATGATAAAGAAACTACAACAGAGTTAAATACCTTTTTTGATAACAGTGATTATATTCTTAATTACACTCAATATTAAATTGTAAAATATTTCCAGAGGAGTACAATCGTAATTCATACAGCAGGCAAAATACCAGAGGGGGGAAGGGACGAGGGAGAGGGGTGTGAGAATCTCCAGACTGCTTTTAAAAAGCACTGTGTATGGCTAACGCTGCTTTATCCATCCATCCATCCATCTGTCCACCCGTCCATCCAAACGTGGTCCTGGCCCATCTGGTGAGACGTTCATTTCCTTCCATAAAACAATCACTATTCCAAAGCAAAAGGTGAGCTGGCAGATGTTGTCAGTGTCTGTGGCATTGAAAGGACCAGCAGTTCCTTTCACAGCTTATCTGCACGATTCAAAAGCATTTTTTTTTTTCCTATCAAGCTCAATAGTCCTTCTAAAAACACAAAGACTTAAACTTTGGTACCACCAAAAAAAAAAAAAAAAAAAGATATCAAGGACAGGCATTTTTTTTTGTTGTTTTGTGTTTACTAATAAATGGCTGCTACATTCTATTTGACATGGTTGTCCATGATACTATGAGGTCACTTGTCCTTAGGTTCAGAGGAACCTGATTTTTTTTTTTATTTAGATCCCCAAACACTTCCATTTCACAGTCTATATACAAGTCAGGTTTCTGACTGGGTTATAACTTATAAGGTAACAGCTGCAAAAGCTCCTGTGCTTCTGGGAGTGGAAAAAAAAAAAAAAAAGAGAGAGAGAGGGAGAAAAAGAGAGAGAGAAACTGTTATCAACATTAAGCCAAAGTTTGAGACAGTGACAGAATTATGACATTTATTTACAACCCTTGAGAAAGGGACACACGTAGGTCACCAGCATCCCCTGAGACTTTGAGTATCTGTGAGATATTGGCAATAAAGATGAAGTGCAAACTTTAACTGACTGCAGTGCGATTAAACACAGCCAGATCTGCTGTGGGAAGGAGCAGAGGGCCCAGCAAGGAGCACAGAGCAGGAACTGAGGGGTTGCTCTGCAAAACAGAGAGCCTGAATCCCCTGGGAGCGCTGCATGGGCAGGGATGCGCAAACACCTTTCCTCCGGAGGAGACTTTTCCTTCCTGGCATATCAAGGACACCAAACCACTTCTGAACAGCAGAGCCGCGGCTCTCCCCCTGGCTGGTTCAGCTGATCTTTCAAAAGCACCGGGGCTGCTCGGAGACATCCCGGCTGTCTGCAGGGATGCCGTGCCGCTGGAGACAAAAGCGGCGTGAGGAGCGGGCGCATCCATCCTTCACGCTCTCGCCAAACGGGCACGGAATGCTCGCTGCTGGGATGCCAGCGCCATCCTGACAGGGACTGGGAGGCGGTGGAAGCCCGGTGATGGGAGCAAACTGCTCCTCTCCTCCGCTGCTGCCATCCTAAGGAAGGTTTTACTGGGCGTCAAGCGCTGCGGACAAGGCGGCAGGACCGGCTGCTCCTGACCGGGGGACCCGTGCTGTTTTATTCAGGGTATTAATGCCCTGGATTTGTTCTAAATCAGCGCTCAGATTGCTGCAGGCTCGATTGGAAAACGCTGGCATTCTGTAAGAAATGTGCACAAGAGCCAAACGGGACCAGCTCGGTGCTTAGAATAATCTCCTTATCTCAGCGGGCAGAGCTCAGGGCCACAGATCGTGGTTATCTGGTTACTCTGTACGTACTCCTACTGCTTCTGCCTTAAAGAATCTGCTTCTTCTACAGCTCAGGCAAGCCTCCATCATCTCTGCTATCAAGCCCTTCTCAGATGTCCCAGACTCTCTGGAATACCTCTATTTTGTGCATTACTGAGATCTCTGTGTATGAGTAGCTCTTCTGTTTCTAATCCCCCTACTTCTCCTCGGGGATTTTTGTAGTGAATCCACAAGCCAGATTTTGTGGCATAACACAGTAGCAGGGCTACCAGCTTTTGGCATCTGTCTCCAATCTCTAATCTTCTTGTTTTACCAGGAAAAAAAAAACCAAGAGAATTTCATTTAAATATTAATACCTCAGCACCCAAAACTGGAATCTCCCAGGCCATTGATGATGGAGCTGGTGTTTCTACTGAATTAACCCTTCTAAATACACAGCCCTGAAAAACATAGTGCTTGGTTTAGGAAGGCCCTGCACGTGAGCAGCAGGATAATTGCCTTCTTTAAGACACTGAACTACACAACCATGGTCAGTGGGGTTCTGTGAGACTCCCAAAACATGCTGCTTTTTCCTGGAGCTAAAGGAGCTCCACTAAGGGCAGAAAAATTCCTCCCTACCTGGGGTGTGAACATTTTTTTGCCCTCTGAATGCCAAGGTATTTCCTTCCTTCCACTGAAGGTACATGTACCTTGATGACACTTTACAGTGTCAGGAAAAGCACAAGCTCAGGCAGTTAGAGCCATGGAATGGTTTGGGTTGAAAAGAACCTTAAAGATCCCCTCATTCTACCCCTGCCAGGGGAAGGGACACCTTCCACTATCCCAGGCTGCTCCAAGACCTCTCCAACCTGGCCTTGGACATTTCCAGGCATGGCACAACCACAGCTGCTCTGGGCACCTGTGCCAGGACCCCACCCCCATCACAGGGAAGAATTTCTTCCTAATATTTAATTAAAAGCTATTTTAATATTTAACTTAAAGCTAGTCCCAGTTTGAAGCCTTTGTCCTGTCACTGAAGGACCCATGGGCCAGCTCCCAACACTACCTCCAACCCCAGTGAAGCTTCATAATTCGTGCCACATGTAATTTATCAGCTTTAGACTGCAGCACAACTCCTGCACAGAGAGGGCTTTGGGACCAGAACCAGCCACATCAAACAACAGAATGATCCTCTTAATTCTTGCAAAGGCTGCAGAAGAACACAGGCAGCCAAGTCAAGTGGAATGAAGTCTCTTTCTCACAAGCTCACCTTTAGCTTTTGCTGAGGTGTGCACCGAGCTTTTCTTTCCTGATCAAGCTTGCTGCATAGGGAATCTGGAATGACACAGAAACAGAGAGACTGCTCAAGCCAAGGTTTGGCTAATGAAACACCCAAGCTGGAAATCCCTGTAAATGAAAGGTTTTGTTTTTCCTTCCTGAAAATGGGGAGGAATTGTAGGAAACAACATCTTAAACACAAAGGTTCAACTTTTTATGAAACCTCGGGGAGGTTGAAGCAGAAAAAAAAAATTAAATGGCCAGAATTAAAACAACAGATAGAATCTTAACATTCAGTGTAAAAGATGCATTCTGATGCTTTGTTTATATCAGAGGCTGACAAAGGATAAAGCCACCTGTGAGATCATAAAAAATCAGCTGCCTGTGACAGATGAGGCAATGCACACTGATCCCTGCACAGCCACAATACAGCAGGCTGGGAGCATGAGACTTCGTGTATTTATATCCCCGTAATTAGGAAGTTCATAATAGTTATCTCCAACTTGCACCAATCTGAAGGGAAGCCACTGAAGTGGAACAAATAATTAAAGAAAAAACAGAGAACATGGGCATATTAGGGAACACAGTTATATTTAGAAACAAAGTGGGATGATGTGCTCATCGGCCACTGGGAATACATTACAGGGCTGCTCTTCTTCAGTGCTGGGCCTTTAGAATGCAACAAAACTAAATTGCTCTGAGATTTCCCCATAGCTGGGAATCCAAGTGGCTACAAATTCTTTGATGATGACTTTTGGAGGGACTGCTGGAGGAATTCAGGCTAGGAGATCAAAAAATTCTGTGTCCCTGCACTCCTAGGTGCTGCTGCACACTGAGCTGACCTGCTTCTGCTGCCAGGCACTCCAGAATATGCTCACAAATAATGTCAAATATGTCACTGCAAGCTGACAATTATGTCAGCTGAAGTCAGGATCAAGGCCTTAACCTGCACAAACAGCAGAAGGAGCAGATGGGCAAATGCAGGGAGTTCAAGCAACCTGCCCCACACACCTAGACACAGTGAATTTGCATCCATATCCACTGACCCCATGTGTTCCTGCACATCCCTGTTTGGTTTTAAATACATGATGCCCACAATTATTTTAAATACATTACACCCATCCTTCATGAGGATGTTTATGTGAATTGTGCCCAGCATGCCCCTGGGCTGGGGTAAAGCAAAGACATTGAGAGACTTTTCCATCCCTGCCTACCTCAATAAGGAAAAAGAGGAGGAAAGGATCTGGATGAGAGGAAAGAGAGGGGCTTTTGAAGCTCGAGAGCTAACCCTTTCATTTCCTGGGAAAGGAGGTCAATCTGGCTGAAAGCAGCAGCACCAGGAAGGAGCAGTGTCTGTGGCTGAGTGAAAGCAGAAGCCTTTCACAGGGGCATGCAACTTCCCCCTGCACAGCCCTGGAAAGGGGGAAATGTGTGTGCACAAACCACTGATGACCAGAAAAGACCAGGATTCCAGGTGTTTTGTCTGACTACTCTTATAATCCCTTCCCTTGACAGAAGATAATAGGTATCAGGAAGTTTGTGGCCAGATCCGCCCTCAGAAAACAAAGCTGTCCCTCCCGCAGGTCCCCAAGCACCTTCAGGACACAGTGCTTGCAAAGGCTGCAAAACTCCCTCCCGAGCTGCAGCAGAGGGGAGGGGGGGTGCAGAGAAGCTGCTTCCCTGATCACCCGTGGCCATGGTGTGGATGCAAAAGGGAGCCACAAACAAACTGCAGAAAAAAAAACCAGCACGATCCAGCTGGGACCTGTGGTGCCTCACCAGCTGATTCCTGCCTCTCTCCCACTCACGAAGGCCAACTTGGGTTTGCATGGCCACAAATTATATAGGACATCTCCCAAGCTGTACTGACCTAGATAATACAACGGGGTACATTCTGTCAGAAATTAACTGTTCTTAATCCACTTCTCCGCTATATTTGGCACACCCGTGTCTTTCTAATGTGTGTTGTTTTACCTGATCTCCTGGTAATTGATGGCAGTGGGAGAGGTGGGTGTTCAACAGGGAAATGACTACTTTCTCCACGAGTTAAATCCCCTACAATGTCATCTTCTATTTCTGTCGTTGTCAGAGCATTCGGTAGCTCTGGTGCTGTGGTGGGACAGGATTTAGGGCTGTTCCTGGCAAAACAGTTCCTCTCTGTGCATCCATGGGGGATGCTGTGATGAGGGCAGGATCAGTGCTCAAAAGGGCACAGAGGTGCAAAGGGTGGCCCTTTTCAAAGGGTGTACAGAAATAACAAAAGTGAAGGCAGTTGGGTTTTAAGCAGAAAAAAAAAAAAAAAAAACAGTTTTCATTATCAGGTCCGTATTAATAGGAAACACAATGTGAGCAGATCTGAAGAGAAACTCCAAGAAAAATGAAATATGGACACTGAGTCCTTTTCCCTACAGGCTGACTCCAGTCTAGTCCTGGTACCCATTAGGAACTGGAGCACAGCTCTGTGTGCATTCCTGGAGCACATCCTCATTTATTCCACCTGGAAGGAACCCAGTCAGCAAGCCTGGAGCCTGCTCCACAGCTCAAACCAAAGCACAGGCAATGGACAGGACTGGGGAGTCATTTCTGAAGCTCCTGTCTGATCCCTGTTAGGCACACTCAGATATCAAAGAAGCTTCAGCACACCATCCTCTTTCAGAGGCTTCACCTCTGCATCCCATCTCTGGTGGGGTACACGATTTTACATCCCCCTGCCTTGTGTTGCCTAGAAAAAAAATATTTTGCACTCATGCAGTAACTGAGTAGTGGCTTGTGGCTCCATGTACATCCACACCCATTTTTGATCAGAATTTCTGCAGATTCTAAAGGAAAGGAATATTTCTGCTTACATTTCTACAAGGTGTCCTTTTCTTTAACATTTGAATTTACTAGAGAAAGATGCACAGGTCCAGCCTATCAACCCAAGGCATATTCACATGTGCTGTCAGATACAAGTTTTGCTCACCTGTCTTGAAAAGAAAAAACAGCAAGCCAACAGCAAGAAATAAAATTCTGGTGAAAACAGCTCACTTTCCTGTACACAATCAGGGATGAGCCTTTTGAGGACACAGGACACAGTGTTCCAGAAATGTTCTTTTACCTGTCATTATGTGTGTGCCTGTGAGCAGGCACTTCAGCACAAGATGCCACTCAAGAAACCCGAGAGCCATTCTGCTGAACAACTGTTTGCATTCTCTCCAGGGTCAATAATCTGAGCTGCACCACTTCAGGCCAAGCACAGAAATCACAAATGGCACTGAAGCACTGCCATTTCCCATTTCCTGCTTTTGAGAACCCAGATCTCCCCACACAGAAATGTGGGTGCTTCTTGTTTGGATAATGAATACATTATTTGAACAAAAGCATCACCTTTCCATAAACACTGTAAACTAGGAGTTAGGACTACTAGTGCTCTTCTGAATTACAGTGAGACCCAGAGGAACAGGCTCTCATGCCTCTGAAGATTTACCAACATTAACCACATGGTAGATTTTTTTTCCCCTTCTTTTAAACAGTTCTTGTCAATCTTTAAGGATCAGGGTGAAAGATGATGCAGAGATGGAAATCAGTTTTGCAGAGAGATAGTTCCTGATTTATTTTATTGCCTGACTCTGAAGAACAGAGTTGATTTAAAGGAGCACTGAGAGCAGAAAGCCATAAAACATTGAGGAGTTCCAGATGGATCCAGTTCTGAGCTCTGAACATTATTATCAGCCTGAAGTGAGGCTGGTAAGGAGGAAGAAGTCAGTTCATGGGAGCATAACCTAATTAATATATCCCAAACAAAACCAAACCATCATTTTTCACCTGACCCAGAAAGACAAAGCCCTGCCTGAGTGTTTCTAACATACCTCAAAAACCTGTCACCTTTTACCCCAATATAAAATTAGTGGGATTGATCATCACCTGATGATCTAAATCACAATGGGTGATGAAGCTGAGCTTTTCCTCATGGACAGGTCACCACTGAGAACCCACAAACTGCTTGTAAGGCACTTCTGATGACAGAAAATTAAGAAAAACTCCTCAATTTGCAGGAAGCTTAAATTTCCTGTTTGGTGTTCTACTTCCCCATGGCCACATTTGAGAAAGGTTCATGAAAACATTAAAGGATGAAAATCATCATGCTGGCAATGCTGCTTCTGATCTTTTTCTCTCACCAGGAAGAAAGCTCATGATTTTAAAATTTGTTCCTCTAACACAGTTGCTCAGAAGACAATATCAGACAGATGCAGAGTCTCAGGCAGGAGGTGACTTGATACTTGCTTATGGTTCTGGGCTGTCCCAGCAGATGAGTTCTGGTCTCATTGGACAGAAACTAAAAACTTTAAAGGCAGGTGAGCTCTTCTAAGGCTGCACCATGTGTGTCATGTCTGAATTTTCCCCATCCTGCTGGGCAGCAGTTCCCCCTCACTGGCCCTTTCTCTACAACTCATTTACAAAAGCTGGATGATCCTCAGAATATCAGAATCTTCTAGGTTGAAAAAGATCTCTAAGATAATTGAATCCAACTATTTCCCCAGCACTAACCCATGCCACCAATGTCCAGCTCACCACAGTCCCATGTCCCCACGTGCCACATCCACATGGCCTTTAAACCCCTCCAGGGATGGGGACTCCACCACTGCCCTGAACATCTGACCTCAGTGCTTGACAGTGAAGAAATTTTTCCTAATACCCAGTTTAAGCCTTCCCTGGCACAACAGGACCCACGTGCAAAATCCATATTTATATATGATCTCCACGTCCTGTAGTCAGCCAATTTGGGAGACAGCACTTTGCAAGAGGAGGAAGAGAAAAATGCATTCAGAGGTCTAAGATCCATTTTCTTGTTAAATATGAGGATTGGTTGTTTCCTAGCACTCGGCCGAGAACCTGACAAAAAGAGGTTGCAAAACTTCCTGGTAGCTGCTCACACACTCTGAAAACTCTGAAAACTGGAACACCGAAAGTTCCACCTGGACATCAGGAAGAAATTCCTTACTGGAACAGTCTGCATGGAGAGGTTGTGGAGCCTCCTTCACTGGAGGTGCTCAAAACCTGCCTGGAAAACTTTTCTGAGCAATGTGCTCCGGGAGGCTCCACCCGAGCAGGGAGCTTGGACTAGGTGACCTCCAGCGGCCACTTGCAGCCTTGCTCATTCTGTGATTCCCATCAAAACTGATGGCCACACACCAACCTGCTGCTCCAGCAACCCACTAAGCCAGGCTGCCTGCAAAGAACCCAACATCCACCGGAGAAGGCGTAAGAGAACAGGACCCACCCCGTTTTCCCAGCGACCCGAGCCTTACTCCTGTCTTTCAGGAATGCATGGAATATTATGATTGTTCCACTGCGGCTCGGGCAGAGCAGCAGCAGCGGGGGCCGCTGATGCAGCCCGGCTTTAAGCCGGGCTTTGAGCGCGGCTTTACCGACCCTCGGCCGCTGCAGTGGCGGGCGGCGGGCGGCAGAGGGCACCCGCGGGCCGCGCTGCGACGGATCGCTCCCAAAACCGGGAAGAATCTGCTCAAAATAAAAAAATAAAAAAATAATAATAAAAAAAAAGCGTCATGGCCAGGGTTCACCACCCGTGTCCGCGCACAGCGCACAGCACGTCGGGCTGCAGTGGGTGTTGGCGCTGGGAAGTTTTCAAATGCAATCATAATTGGTTGATTTTTTTTTCGTGATTACGTTCGGTTTGTATTACAGACCTTTCCGAAACAGCAAATACTTTGGGTCAATTTATTTTAAAGCCTGATTACTCAGTTCAGGGTGAGTGAAAGGATCGTTCTGGCAAAACCTGCCTCTGGTACCCACAGTTACAGGGGATCAGGGAATCACAGAACAGTTTAGGTTGGAAAAGCCCTCCAAAATATTCAAATCCAAACATTTCCCCCGCACTGCCCAGCCCACAGTAATCCATGTCCCCAAGTGCCACATCTACACGGTTCTTAAATCTTTCCAGGGATATTCAGGAATTTAAGTTGTGTATCTTCAGCAGTGAGAAGAGCCAAACCCTCCCCCCTCCCCCCCGACTCCAGGCATCTATATTGTTTGTAAAATAATTTTTAAAATTATTAAGTCAATTAAGTTCTGTGGCTAGTTACATCAGTCAGTTTTGAGTTTAGTACTACAAAGGCATACACCTATGAAGGTCTAAGCAAAACTATGATTTCAGTATGTATGAAATGCTTCCACTTTTCTCTTTGTACTTCTATGTTAAGAAGAAAATTAGGTTAAAGCCCCGTTAAAGTAGTAGTGCAACATCTCAGGTACAAAAAAAGAAACCTAAGTGCCCCAGTTACAAATAAAACAACAACAGCAATTAAACAAAAAAATAATTAAAAAAATATCAAAAGCAGCCACGCTTTTTGTGCACCAGTTCATCCATGCAATAACCCTGGAAGGCCAAAGTAGTTCCATCATTGCCACATTCAGTTCATTAATCTTAATTCTAGATATAAACACACAAGATATATTTCCATGAATGAATTAAAGCCACTGCTGGGACTGTCACCTCAAATGTGCTGACTCCCCTCCAATTATCAGCCAAGACATCTCTGAAGGTTTCTGCACCCATCTTGAGCAAACACACTCATTATTTCAGCAGTTTCTCAGTTTTTCACTTTTTTATCAGTCTCACTGATCACAGCCTGCCCCACAAATATGAGCATGAAGACTTACTGGGGATTCAACAACATTTCTAGTAGTATAATTAAACTAAGGCATCTGTAGTGAGTGAAGAGGCCCTGAGTTGTTGGTGCAGCACATTAAATGTTGAAACTATTCTCTCCAAGTACATTCAGACAGTTCGTTTAATGATTAAAAGACTCTTAGTCTGTTCACAGCACACGTCAGTGAGGGAAAAGGGTGTGAATTACTTGATCATATTTCTTTTTCTGAGCAAGAAATCTAGGAAAACCACCACAGCTGGCTTGCTGAAGGTCTGGGATATTCAATTCCAGAAACAACTTCATGACAGGACCACAAGGTGAGTGGCAGAGGTGATCCATTCTCTCCCTGGCAGGCAGAGTTAGCTCCAAGTTCAGCTGTCACAAGAGATAAAGACTGGGGTGGGCCCATAAACTTTGTGCTTTGAAGTTCTTTGCTGCAGGAAACTCAACTGGTCACCTGCCTCAAGTCCAAAGCAGCAGAGGAAGTGCTTTCAGGATGGCACCCTAATTAGAATTTTCTGTGACAACAAAATTCACAGGTCAAGTCAAACCTCCTGCCTATCATCAGGACACAAAGGGGGACCCAGTAACCACTGGGCACATTAAAGGAAAAGAGTGGAGACCAGCTGCAAAAAACACCCAGAGATATTCTGGACTTGAGTTTCCTCCACAAACAACCTCTTTCAAACACCCTCCATCTCTCATTGAAATCTCTGCAGTCAGCAGGAACGGGGCGCGTGGATGCTCGCAGCTCTAAAAATAAGGCCAGTCCTAAATGCCTCTAAACATCGGAGCACAAGTTTGACAATCCTGGCCTTCAGATTTACTTTTATGTCCTAACCCATCAATTAGAAAATGACAGTACCAGGAGGTTGGGCAATGCCTTCTCTGCAGCAGGACCCCGTGCCAAGCAGAAGGAAAATGTCAATGGGGGAGCACGGGGCTGATTCAGAGAAATGGGGATATTTGCCAAACTTGCCTCAAAAACAAAACCTCATTGAGCAGTGTCAGAGTGATCACAGAGAAAGCACCAGCAAAGCAAGCATTAGCTGACAGCCTCACCACACCCTGCTCTTGAAACCACACTAAGCACCATTTGAGTGTGGAACTGCTCCCCATGCTCCAGCCCCTTTGCTTGCACTGGATTAAGAACGTCAACTTTTCAAAACAACACAGTTGGATGTGATGATCTAGAGCTGCACTAGCACACAGGCAAAATCCCTCTTGGTTTTAAAATAACAAGCAAGAGACCCAACAGCAACGTGTGCCTGCACTAAACTGTGTTTTGGCAACTTGATCCTTTACTGCTGAGTTAAGCACTTCTTCTAGTGCCTGAAATGAGAAAAAGACACATCCTAAGGTTTATTTTCTGGTGAGAAGCAGGGATTGAGCAGATTTCCTAGGTGGAAACGTTTAACTGCTTAAAGTTTACTGATTCACTCCTCCCCACCCTGCAGAAAAAACCTCTCCGTGTTGAAACAACACATTTTGTTTAGTTGAAACATGAAGACACATCTGGTTACTGTATGAAAGTAAATCTCCAGGTAATTAAGCTCCAAACCAGCTGAGAACTGTGTGTTTACCTCTTGCTAAATATAAGGCACTAGGAGCTTGGTAATGGTGCATCTGCGTGGCTCACAAAAGAAAAATTTGAGGTGTGCACTTGAAAAACCACAAAGCAGCAGTTCAAGACATTTTTATCAAAGAAAGCAAACTTACAATTTGTAGCTGCTGCACCATTTCTTCTCTGTACGCCAGTTCCCGCTTCATCTGATCTTGAAAATTGTCTGTATGAGAGGGGGGGAAAATGTAAAAAATGTAAAAAATTAAAACAGAGACCACATGGCAGAATCGACACAAATCAAGCTAAATCAAACCCACTCACTACTGAGGAATCATAAAGCATACAAAAGTCCTTCACTCAATTAAAACATATGCCTAACAACTATGTGTCTAATAAGAGACACCACTGACAACAGAGAAAATGTGGGAAAAATTAGATTTCACTACTCCCCCCACCAAAAAATGCAGGATGTTTGTGCTGCTAGCATTTATTCCCAGCTATTTTCCTGCACGGACAAGGCTCTGCAGTCATTAGTCAAACTTTTTCAGGCCCTGAAGAGAAGAGCAAAAGCTACTCTTCTTTGCTTTGGCATAAATCTGTTGACATCAACAGCGATGTCCAACGTGTGAGAGGAGAAAGCGTTCAAGGATGCAGGGTTTGATTTGTGGTTTGTAGCACTGTGCTGATGGCTTTGAACAAAACTGAAGCTCCATAAGGAGCGACGTGGAATTCGGAAGGGAGAAAGTCTTTGAAAAAGAGATCCTGGGCAGCTGGGTTACAGCACAGGCCAGCTCTCCTGCTCCAGTAGATCCTCCTTCCCTGATTTTCCTCCTAAATAACCATTTCAGATAAAACTTCATTTGTTAGAAGATTAACTGATGATCCGTTTTCCTTAACCCTCCTGTTGGTGGGTGGGAAAAAGAGGAATATAAACAAAATTATTGGTAAGAACCAGAAAACTCAAAGAGCTGCCTGATGGAGGTCACGGTGCAAGGTTGGGGTGTTAAATGGAAGAGGAAAGAAAACCCATCCCAACTACTATCATTTTGCTTCAAGTAAGAAGCCTGTCCTGGATGAAAAAAACGAGGGGGCAGAGCTCCATCCCCCTCTCAAAAAAGAACTTTGTCCGCTCTGAATGATGAGCTGAACTTGTTGTTCAAAAGAAAAGGAGGCAGGGAAAGACCAATGAAACAGGGAAAGAGTGAGAAATTTTGTCAAGCTGAAGCCCTCAGGAGTCCAGCACAACCACATTGAAAAGGACATGGTAGCATTATCTCAATGAAGTTCTCCAGATTTCCAGTAAATTCACACAGAACTGTTAAGCCTATTCCCTCTACTCTGGCTCGATCAGAAAAATAAGCCAGCAAAAATAAAGCAGATTTACAATTCCTCTTTTCCTAGACCCCCCACAAAAAAAACATGCAGTACAAAGAGGTAACTGCCTCCTGTCCTGGTCACTAAAGGCCGATAGCTGCAACTGAGGTTCTCCAGCTTCACTCTGAGTAGGCTTTGAGGAGAAATTTTCCTTTTTTCCCTTAATGCTTTCCTCCCAGCTGCCTCTTCATGGGCTCATCACCTCTCCAAACAAACAGCTCAGGGATCCTGCTCAGCCCTGCACAAATGTCCAAGCTCACAGTGGAAATGGGGTGTTAAGGGTAGGGACGGCGCTTTTTTCCGGCGGCGTTTATCCGAGTCCAAACGCTCACAGACAAAGCCATAAGCAGTACCCAGGAGAAAAGATATGAATATTTAAATAGCTTTCTTAACACAAAATTAAATACTTTAAGTACCCAGGCTGCGTCTCCGCCATTTTATTGCCACATTGTTTAAAATGCAGACGGACAGAAGGCAGAGCAGCCGACACAGAGGGCACAAACCAGAGCAGGGCTCCAGGAGAACACACTGCCAACCACGCAGAGATGCTTGCATTTTTATCAGGAAAGCAAATACTTTGACTTTCTTCATGTGATCTGATTTTTTTGGGGTTTTTTTGGGTTTTTATTGGTTTGCGGTTTTGTGTTTGTTTGGGGTTTTTTTGTTGTTGATGTTTTTTTGGTTTTGGGTTTTTTTTGGGGGTTTTTTTTGTGGTTTTTTTTTTTTTTTTGGTTGTTGTTGTTGTTGTTGTTTTTTGGGTTTTTTTCTTTTTTGGTTTTGGGTTTTTGGTTTTTTTGTTTGGTTTTGGTTTGGTTTTGTTTTTTTGTGTGTGTGTTTTGTTGTTTTTTGGTTTATTGTTTGGGTTTTTTTGGGGGGGACTTTTTTGGTTTTTTTGTTGTTGTTTTCGTGGGTTTTTTTGTTTTATTTAGTTCTATTCAAGTGATCTCTGCATTGAGAGATATTAAAGGCAAAGGAAAATTTCACCCGCAGCTTTCAAGCACAACAGCAATGTGAAAAATGCAGCGGAAGACAAGGTCTTGCTGTTTTATAAATTATCACAGTGTTTCAAGCAGGTACAAGAAGCCACAGAGAAGACTGCAGCATAGCACTGCTAAGAGAGCTTGCAAATAAGCTCAGTTCTAATTTAACAGTGATTTAAACGAGAGGAGAACTCTGAAACCAAACACCATTTACTGCACAGCCCTGTTGTGAGTAGTGGCTTGGTGCTGTGAAGGTAGAACACCTCAAATGTGCTCAGTTCCAAGTGGAGCACCCAAAAGAGGTGACTAGAGCTCACTGCAGGCAGCCTGACAGAAGCATTTTCCAGAGAGAAATAGAATTGCCTTCCACATCTCGCATGTTACCTGCCAGCTGAAACAGGGATGAGTTTTCAGGATAATTTTAAATTTTACCTCAACTTTCCTTTAGCTGGATCTCTAAAAACTTCTCTCCCTGGCTCCTCCCTGCCCAAGACACCAAGACCATTCTAATACCTGACCTAAAGCCACAGCCCAACAGCAAGAGCTTGGAACAGCCCCCCTCTCTTGTGCTAGAACACACAATGCACTAGAGGACAAAACACCCTCAGCACAGATTTACACTGATTTGCTTCACAAAGACCTTTTTTTTTCTTGTTTTATTACATGCGGAGGAGGGGTGGGTTTTTTTGGTAAATCTAAATCTGTAAATAGGCTTTACGGTCACTTGTAGGTATGGTTTATAGCACATTATCTGTTTTCTATTTTAATCCTGAAGAAAATTGACCACTACTTTGTGGTACATTGAAACCACATATTTTTCAAGCCAGCATACAGCAGTCACCACTTCCTTGGTCGGCCGTACTTGTTCTTTTCTTTTATTTGAATTGTATTTCATGTGGTTTAATTGCAGTGTTTATTTACATGGCAAAGGCAGAGCATTAATTTTACGGTAGAAGAACAAAAGGATAAATAAGAGATTTGAATGGCAAAAGTCCAGGATGCCATTTCTCCAATACCACACAGCAGCGTTTTGATCCCCACGAATGATTTGAAAATTGCCTCACTCCCAAACCCAAGTAATGACTGGATTTATTCTGAAGGATGAGGTTATGCTCCTTTCATTAATATCTGTATCATGTCAAGTGACTCTTCCTTATTTATGGAGCTGTCTACATATTTCAATATTCAGGCTAAAGATGGAGTGATTCCCAGAGTCCTCACACTTCCTTGCTTCCCTGAACTTACCTATCTGATGCTACAGAAAAGGGACAAGCACATTTTCTTTGAGCAGTAGGAAAATGCTGTCTGTGTTCCCACCTTTTCCTTGGTGGGATCATCCTGATCTAGGTGGGATTTCTCCTGGAAGAATCTTTGTGCCGTTGCTCCAGTGTCATTCAAGAGATCCCAGCCAAGGGGTCCTTTTCCACATCTCTTTACAATCAGCTCAGCCTTTTGGCAGCTTCACAAAAACCCTGCTCAGTGCCCATTCTGTTTTATTTGAGATGTGCCCCGCACACTCCATCACTGTGGGCAGCAGCTCAGTGGCTCAGTGGTGGAAGGGCCATCTCAAATGGCCTCTACCAACGGGAAAAATCCAAGCAGGAATCTCTACTCCTTAAAAAAGGCCAGATCAATTCTCCAGCATCAGCTGGAACCTCCTGAAAATGAGTATTAGGAACATCCTGAAAACGAGGATTAAGTACCTTGTCTTCAGAAGCCCCTGAGGTGTTGGCTGAGACACCAACCTCACCGTACCCCATGAGGACACAGATGTGTTCCTGTCCACTCACTGTAATCAACACTATCAAAACTAGTAGAATGCACACCAAAACAAGCACCCAGCTTTGTATTTGCCCTACAAAAGACCTGCCTGGGCAGCTGCAAAGCTGCAGCAGGGGTTGAAAGGGATCTTGAAAATCACCTCATCCCAACCCCGGGGACACCTCCCACGATCCCAACTTGCTCCAAGCCCTGCCCAACCTGGGCTCAGCAGAACTAAGCCCAAGATCATGGCAGCACAACTGAGAGCCTGTCTCATTTTATCAGCCTGGCAGCAACCAGCCACAAACACGCACAACACCGAAACCACAGATTTTGTGTCTTACTGAAGACTGGGAAAGACGCGTTTCCTTTCAACACCTGGAATTCCTGTTCCAGCCTCCTCCGTAGGTCAATCTGCTCAAACAGAACCTTCTGGAGTTCCTCTAACAAAGAGAAAAAGTGGTTTTGATAATCTGTATAAATAATTCTTGAAAGAACGGTTGCAGAGCAATTCATTACTCCAAGACAAAATATTTTAGCGCTTATTAAAAAAAAAAAAAA
>WBNO01029122.1:5190-29648 GCA_013400575.1 Peucedramus taeniatus
TTCAGCCCAAAATTCAGCCCACCCCACCCACCTCTCCGCTTCCCTACCTGCCTGCCTGCCTCTTCCAGCCCCCCACCCCCCCTCGCCCAAAGATTCCCATTTCTCTAATGTTATCATTCATCAAAATGGCGTCGGTTTTCAGCATCTACCAGTCTTTTTATTTAATATCCACGCTGGGGCTGCACAGCCGTGACCCTACGGAGGCGAGGAGGGAGCACAAGGGGCTCCCTCAGCCCAGCTATCTCCCTCGCCCGTTTAAGGATGGGCGACAATAAATGGCAGCTGGAAGGAGACGGCAAACGCTCTTCCCTCCTTCCACATCCTCGGGGTCGCAAGTTGAATTTCAGCCTTGCCGTGCGTTTTCCTCCTCCTTGGCCTCACTTCCATTGTCAGCGCGTACACGGCGTGTGTTTGCCGTGCCGAGCCGGGGGCGAGGGCTGGCTGGTGGCGGGGGGAGTCGCCCCTCGGCTACGGGGACTCGCTAGTTAACATCCTGCTGTTCCTGGAGGAGATGAGTTATAACGGGACCAGCATCTCCTTTATCCGTTTGCGCTGGAGTCGTCATAACAATGCACCGAGGCAGAGGTGAATTTATTTGCCCAATGTTGAGAGCAGTGGTCTGGCTGTACATAGTGCATGGTTCCCCAGCTATGGTAATACGGGTGGGCACCACTGTCACACACAGGCACTGAGACGCTTTATGGTCTCAGGGAAGAGAATTAATGTGAACTCAGATAATTATTTCTTCTGCTTAGGGGTAAAAAAAAAAAAAAACCCAAAGAACCAACTTCATGAAACAGGTTTTGTGATATTTTGATATCCATGCCAATGGGACGTTGCCATAATTGCTGGGGAGAACACAAGTCTGGGGAACCAGTGTATCACTATTGCCTTGCACTTCTTCAGAGACAGTTATGGAAAGGTCCTCAGACTTCAGTGTAGCTGGATTTAGCAGAGGCATAAAGTGTACTGAAAATTTTGCAGTTTCCAAATCAGACTGGGATCCTTTTTTCTTTCTCCCCTCCATTCATTGTATATGTTTTTTCCTGTTTCCATGGTATGCTTTAGTGCTAGTGGTTGGTAGAGGACTGGCATTGTCTATCTCGTCACCTTTTAAGTGTATTTAAAATAAGTGACTTAGGCTTTTGATCAATTGGGAAAAATTCTTCTTAGTGTCCTTTAATTAATGAGCTTAAAAGAGATCATTGTCGCTTAAGAAGTGCTAAAGGAATACATGAGGATTACTTAGGCAAGTGATTCCATCCTCACCGTGTTGAGTTGTTTTCTTGGCAGTGGCTGAAATGCTTGGAATAAAACCCCACATTTTGGGTGGGTTATTTGGTAGCAGAGTAGTCGTTTTGCTCACTTAAGAAGAATGCAAGCCATAGCTAATTGCTGTTCTCATGTGTTTGCTAATGACAAACAAATACCCCATTAGAATTTACAATTCGTTCTTTCCTGGTTTTGTCATTTCTTTTGCAGTATTTCCAAGCAAGGTTGTAGTTGTCACTAACCACGTTTTCATGCAGGGCTTTAGTTTTTTTAAAGGGGTCTGATCATTTCTGCATGCTGTGGTTACCATTGCAAAAAAAAAAAAAAAGAAAAAAAAAGAAAAAAAAATCTACCTTTGAAATATAATTGCAATATTATTATTTAACTGAATTAAGGAACCTCTGTGGGTTCTTTGCTTAGAATAAATGTAGGTATTTTAAACTGTCAAAGACATAGCCTAAACATGTCTTGTATAATGACGCAACTGGTTAGATGTAAACGCATGAATTAGTGGAGGAGTCTAAAGATGTAACCTTTTGTTTATTTGTGGGTCTGGGGAGGAAAAATGACAACTTATAAGCCATATTAACCATGCATATCTCAATTTTTCAGAGGATGGCCAGTATTTTCTAAAGGTCCTCATACCTAGTTATGCTGCTGGATCTATAATTGGGAAGGGAGGACAGACAATTGTTCAGTTGCAGAAAGAGACTGGGGCCACCATCAAGCTGTCTAAATCCAAAGATTTTTATCCAGGTAGGTGCAAAAATTAGCCAATTCTTTTATTTTTAACTTCTCAGGCATGTATGTACATTTCACTGTGTTTCATATATTGATGGTTGAGTACAGCAGGAAGCATTATGTCTCAGAAAAGTATGTTTTAAAGTGCAATTGTAAATATAAATATTCTGTCTGTTTTGGCGTATGGAATGGACGGAACTGGATACTAACTGCTTGAAATAAGTTTAAAGTCATTTAAAGTATTTCTACAAAAGATTATTTTCATTAAAATTGACGACTTTATTTTTTATTTTTAAAAAATCTAGCTTTAAGGAACCAATGTGACAGGTGGCGTAAAGATAATTGTTCGTTTGAAGTTTCCAGACATTATAATGACAATTAAGCTAGAATGAGTAAAAATGAGAGACTGCCTCGTAAAGAATGGGCCATTTACTTTAAATCCATTATGTACCTTCTTTCTGCTTCACTGCTTTGTTCATTGGCTCTGGAGTGAAGTAAAGAGGACAAGTGCTGCTCTTTATATATTCTTTATATTATGTTTATCATGATGGTGGAAGAAAACTCTATTATAAAACTGAAATACCTTGGATGAATAACAAAATTAGTATTTTATATTAACTGTATTGGTGCACATGAAAAGTCTTTAATATTTGAGTATAGCAGTAATAAATACCTGAATTAACATTCCTCCTTTATAAGATTTCTGAAGAGGGAATCTTATATAATGATAGATAAGATTTTAGCTTCTGCAGTTGAATAATTGGGGATTTTTTCCGAAAGATGAACAAATTAACATTCTGTAATTGAACTTTGCTCTGGAGGACTTTCTAAAAACTGATACAAAATAACATAGCTGACACTTTTGTGTTTTGGTTTTTGTTATTCTTGAAGAGTAACTGGTTTTTTAGAATTGAGTTGACTAGTTGTTGCTGACTTTTTTCTTTTGGAAAATAAGAGCTGCTTTGCATTTGTTCTATTTTAACAAGACTGAATTCTACAAAATAGCAAAGGCAGTTTGTATGGATGTAAACAGAACACTAACATTGGACCATTTAGCTTTCCTGTCCTCTGACTTTACTGTCAGGCAGAAGTGGATAACTTTTTATTAAGAGAGGTATTTTGGTCTATTTACAAATATGATTGTTGATGTGGAAATTCTAATGCACCTGTTGTACATCTCCTTAATGAATGTAGTTTATAATACTTGAAAGTCAGAGATTGAAGTATTGAATGTAGATTTTTTTTTCCTGTTGAAAGTTACAGCTTATGAACTGGTGCTTGTTGTTTTGAAGCCTTTTTTCACTTTTTTTTTAGAAAGGTAGGAAAAACGTGATCCTTTATTTTGAAAGGTATGTTAGGATAAAAAAAAAATCAATGTAGAATTGTGAAAACTCTTGGAAGAAATAAAGCATTCTAAAGCGCCTGATTGCAGAATTAATAACATAATCTGGGTAAAGAGCTGCAATAGTAAATTAAATTCACTGTCAATAGATGAAAATGAAATAGATTTTCTGCATTATACATGAGGGGTTATCAGATATGCAAGGATGTTACAGAAAATTGGTGTTTATGAAGAATATTCCAAATACCAAATTATGAGCCTTTTCATTTTACTGCAGTTTATTTACACTCACTTGGAAAGGACGCTCCAAAGATTAGACCTTTTGTTCAGTGCCCTAGTATAGTTCCTCTGTTTTCTGATTAAATCAGAATTACTTTTTTTTGTGTAGGAAACTAAAGATGCAGCAGTAGTAGCAGAAGAACCTTTGAAAAATAAAAAATCGCAAGCTAGAATGACACGAGAAAAACATTTGCGACATAAACACAATCTCTCTTAAAATCAGCAGCAACAATATAAATAACTAGGGCAGGGACACTCAAACATTTTCACAGTAACAGGTGCAAATGAAGTTCCAGTTAGACTTTATAAGTCTGCCTTGAGTTTGCAGCCACATTGTGTCATATGGAAAGTGAGTGCTTTAAGGAAGTTGGTGACTGATACCTGCTAAAGCATGGAACAGGGATGGGAAATGGATTCCAGCGTGGCTAGCTCTTGTTAGTATTTCTGTTTGCGTCTGACCACCAGCCCATGGAATTTTCAGAGGTCCTGTCATTCCTTGAGCTGATGGCTTTTGGGTTTCTTCCAGACTCTCTTGCTCATATAACATTAGGGAATACAAACCTCGTGAAAGAGTTAAGATAAAGCTATGATTTATTTTTCTTATGAAGTTTTTTAAACAATTACTGTTTTCCTAATTGATGTTACTCAGTCCTTACCTCTGATGCTTGTGACTACAAATATGTTTAATGTATGTTTCGTGGTGGAATGTTCTGTCATTGAAGCTTCTATGAAAGTTTTCTGTATTTCCAAAAAGTTTTAGAAAAGTAAGTTCCTGTTTGGAAAGGAGGAAGGTGCTTGTAATACAGAAGTTACAAGTAGTTCCTATGATCTAATAGTGTTTTTTTCTTTTCCCTCTGTGATATAGGACTTCAGTATGCAGACTGATTTCTGTTGGAATTATTTTTGTGCGTCAAAAGGTGACATAATTACTGAAGAATTATATGGCAGCTCTAATTACAAGAAATTGAAGGAAAAAAACAGCTTTGCTTTGAACATTTTAGTTTTCAAGATAGGAAGCAGTATACAAATACATTACTGTCCACTACAGTTTTATTTTTGAGTACGCAATTTATTGTTCTCTTTTCAGGTTACCTGCTGACTTTTTCTTGTTGTCTGGACTCCTGCAATTTGACTTTGGATATTCTGATTCTTTTCTGTTCAGGCATGTCCCCCAAGACTAGCAGAAATAAAATTAAAATGGCAAAATATGCCCTACTTTTAAACTAAATGGTGCTGATCTTTCTGCATAGAAAGTACAGTGTGTATTGACTACTAGGTTTTGGTTCAAGAATTAAATACAGATTTAGCCAACTTGATAAAGAAAGTGGCTATTCTGTGAAGCTATTATAATGGGTTTTTTTTTAATAATAGGAGAGATTATTTCTGTTGTCTGAAGTTGACATTGCTTATGTGTTTCTCATTCTGCATTTTAGTGAGCACGGGACTCAAAGCTACTCAGGCCATGTATATTTCTCCCTTGCGAACGCTGCCGTACTCTCTCTCTCTGTCTCTCTCTTTCTCTCTCTTTCTCTCTCATGCACAGACTCTCTCCCTCTCCCTCCCTCTCTGCGTTCCCGCCCCGGTCTCTCACAAATGCACACACATGCACAAAATTATGTTACATCACATCATGCTGTTTATCTTGCAACAGGATCTTGCCTGATCTGAACTTGGTGCTTCAGTGAATTTGAACTTGGTCAGTGTTTTTCAATTTATTGGAATATGATGTCATAGGTGTACTTAAATTAGATCATATCAAGAGCAGAGATTAATAAAGGCATAATTAAATGGTGATAAGGTTTTACTGATTTTAGCAATATATTGGATGTGTTGTTCTTATAGCAGATTTCTAGTCAGTAGTTATCTCGGTGTTTGGAGAATATAAAAGGTGGGAGTTTCCTCTCCCATCTCATGCTGACAGTGTGTGGCTATTTTGTGCTTTTACCAAGGGACTTTTGTTTTTAGATGCTTTCTGTTTAAATATCAGGGTTTTTTTAATCATTCATGTGTTATGGGAAATAGTCTAGCTAATCTTTGTGCCAGTGCCCTTCTGAAAACTCTCTTATTCTGACTCTTAAAGACCTTTCAAAAACATTGAATGTACAAGTAGCACATTAAGTTACAGGAATTTATAATTAATGCTCTTATAGCATCACTACTCCTATAAACTGCTAGGAAGGAGAACGGTGTAATATATCAAGCTTGGCTCTCCAGTTTTATTTCCTTTATAGAAATAGAGTTTATCATGTTAATTTATAACTCTTAAAAATAACAAAATCTAGTAAGGAAAGAAATGTTTTAAAAAGTGACACTTGAAATAATGTTGAAGAGAAATACTGCTTTTTCAGCTATGGAAAAGAGTAATGGAGTTAGAAGCAAGAATGGCTTTAGTTATTAGCTGTCTGTTGTGCTGGTTTCTTGAAGGGCTTTGTCATAAATCAATAAATGCATTTCATTTTTTTTCTTGATCCTACTTTTTTTCTTGAAGTGTTGACATTAACTAATTAGACACTACATAAGTATATATCTAAGATTTTCAGATTCTTTTGTAAACACTTATATGAGTAATTCAGGGATAATGGGACTGAGGAAATTACTAAATAGTGAGTAGCCCTTTCAGAGGTGGAATCTAGGGCTGTATAGATTTTTAAAGTAATCACTGATCTTTGTACTAGTTAAAAAAAAAAAAAAAAAAGAGACCAACTACCAAAAACTCCCAAGTGTTGATTGCCAGCTGTTCAGAGAGATAATTCTCAGTTGGACAGTTGTCTGTTGCCTGGTTACTGAAACAGAATAAAAAAAAGTTAGCTTGTTAGCCAGCATGTCTGTAGTATTTTGCATTTAAAAGGAAGCTGAAACTGGCTATGTAACTTAGTAGGATCTTGAGATTCTTACATATCTAACTTGTCCTGTGTACTGTCACTTAGCAAATTCTAATTTGGTAGGCTTAGAGTAATTTTGAGGAGTTAAAATAGAAATTTGGCAGTCTTTTTTTTCTACCTGTAGGGACTTACTCATGTTAATGAGTAAATCAACTTTGACATAGCAAATGGCTTTGGTTTGCAAAAAAAGTGCTGTGTCTTTGTCTTGTATAGAAAGGTTTATAAGAACTTCTGACAGATTTGGAATGGTTAGTCCAACTTTAATAAATGACATAGGCTAACTAACTTTGTTGTCAAAATAAAGAATAAATTGAGGACAGCTGTTATGATAGGGAAATGCTGTATTTTAACTTTTCAACATTTTCATTGTGATTGCTTTTACCTAGGTTTAAATATAATTGAAAACTGAAGTATTTTCAGTAGGTTAGAAAGCTTATGTAGATGAAGGTGCTTCTAGTAACAGCATTTTTTTTTTGACAAAGTGTTTTGATACAGGATTTCTGTGAAGCAATTATTCATGTAAAAAAAATAAACAAGACTTAAGTTTTCCCCTTTCATGAAGTTTAAAATTTCCATACAATAATTCAATAGTTTTTTGTAGATAGATCCAAGTTTTATTGGATTCTTGGTAGAGAATAGGTGTTAGAGATAAAATTTAAAAAATATAAACAGGGAATGTCTGAATCTCTTGTTTTCCTCTTCTCCCTTGTGCAGTAAACAAAACACGTGCTTGCTTTTCTTAATGGATGCAACATGTAACAAGCAATATCTTTTTCAAATACTCTTTGATCTTGTTTGTTCTTTGGTTAATTTCATTAGCTTAGATATTGTCCTCAGTTGAGAATTTATTTTGCCAGTGATCGGTAGCTTTTTGGCCACGGAAGAAAACCTTAGATTTAGTGAATTTGTCAGACTGGCCTCCAGAAATGGAGCATAGAGTGGTTGGGGAAGAGGGCTTGCACCTTGTTGCTATCACATTTCTGTCTTTGGACACAGTCCTCACATAAAGTTAAGCAACAACTATAAAGATTTGACTGGCAGATATCTTGAAGACTCATTGTTGCATCTTGCAGCAGTGCAGTCAGCTTCCCAGTCTCTCTTTGAATTTATTTTTTTCTTAGTATTTATGAGTAGGCCAGTGGGAATTAATGACTTGGTGAGGAGTATTGTAGCTGCCAGTTGCCCAGTGCTGGAATGCTGCAGGTAATTGGGCTGGACTGGTGAGAGCTGTGGCCGTGTGCTTCTCACGTTGCACTGCAGCTGCTGTTGATCTTAATTAATCTGACCCTCAGAGGCTGCAGTGTCATGGTATAAAACGCAGTGCATATTAGAAATTGGAAGGCTGCTTTTCTGACTTTTATTGATGGCCATGTTTCTAGGTATCCTTTTGGTTTTTCTAATTGCATTTGTTTGACACTAGCATAAAATACTTAATGTACTTCAATCTAAAACTGTAATATGTTTTTCCTGTTTCTCAAATCTATCTGTTGAGTAATGAAGCTGATGCACGTGTTTTTGAAATCTCATGATGGTAATGGATTTAGCAAAAATATTTCTGCTTATTCTGACAACAACTATTGTCTATAAATGAAGAGTTATGCTGTGTCTGGTATGAATTTCTGGTGTACTATACTATGTTCTGTAGTGGGAATGCTTAGTGCTTGTTTTATTTAGCCCAGTCTTGTGGTTTAGGACTTCTAGTAGCATGGAAACATGGAGAGTTGGAATTTGGTGTTGTCAAATGGAATCAATTAGTGTGCTGTGCATGTGCAAGGTTTTTAATTTACTGTTGATATATGGCTGTCTTCATTCTGACTGCATGACATAGATTTAGGAAAATAGGAGGCTCCTTACAATTCACTCTGGTATTCAGAGTCATTTTTCTTTCCCTGGTGGAAATATCATACTATGCTATAACCTAGAGATCTCATAAGTGCTCCAGTACAGACTTGTGAAGCTCTATTCCATCCCATTTTTGTTTTGATTTCCGGGTTTCTTCATCCCAACTTGTGATTATTCATGACATTATAAAGATCAACTACATTGCTTGTATTTTGATTAAAAATAGAGAAAGGCTTGTCAGAATACTCTGCTTTAAATTTTCCCTGTATTTGATAAACAAATTAAATATTTTAATACATAAAAATCACAAGATCTAAATTCCTATCCACCATATGAACTTGTTTTCACTTTAACATATTGATAATTATGGTTGAATCTTACTGGAGTTTACTTAATATTAGGTTTGCTGCTCTTGATAATAGTCAAGCATTACAATTTCTTTGCAAGAACTTAACTGATCTGATTTAAATGTCAGTTTAAGCCAGTCTTTGGACATACATCTATGGAAATCAGCTCCCAGCTGTACAATGCTAGCATGCTTTCAAAGCCTTGAGTATGGATTTATCACTCTTTGCTAGAGCTAGTTATTGTTCTTCTTGACTCCTGAATTGCAGTAAATTTGTGTAATGTTTAAGTGTTCTGCATAATTGATGGACAAAATAAAGTCTCCTTTGTGAAAGGTTGGAGAACCTTTCTTCTAGGTTGATGAACATGAACCTAGGTTGATGTAGGTGATGTGAGTAACTAGCTATGTGACTAGATAGCACTTGGAAGAACAGTATGTTAGGGACCAGGTTTAAAATTAAACATTGGTGGTATGATTGACCTGAGTCAGATCCCCTGTAAGTGAGAGATACTCTTGTCAACTGATGTATATGAAAGTGGTTATGTAACGTTTGCATTTGTTGGATATAAAGAAGTATGAATCTTGGACGAAATTTCATATTTACCTGGTCTTGTAGGTTTTGATTTTGAAAAGACTAAACATCTGTTTTTCATCGTTGATCTCTCACTGCATCCTGCAGGGCCTGTCATCTCAGCATTGACAGGATCAGATGAAAAATACAATCGATGTGTTGACATTTTTTTGAGAATCACTCAGGTAAGATTACTTGTTATACAGAACTACAGTGAAATTCATGGCTGCTGCTAATGTTTCACCAGTTGGAGCCTTTGCATTCTCAATCATTAATTAAATTAGATACTGAGGTTCTCTGCATGTTCCCTTGTTTCTATTTTAAAAGCACTTTTTGTGCCTTGCTCAGTGCCATTTAACTCTCTTGTAATTTCCCACATAAAGAGCTTCACACATTTGTACTATTTTCCCCCACTTGATAGAGTGGCACCTGTTTGCTTGAATCAAGAACCATAGTGCACACCTCCAAAGCTCTTGGAAGATTTGTATGTATTTTTTCATTCTCAAGTAGTGACTTTAGTCCTATTTAGATTCTTCATTGGCAATATGGGGAAAAAAATTTCTTTGTAGAGAACCAGATAATCAGGTGCAGCAGCAATTTATCATCTTCCCAGTGTGTTCTAAATTCTGGCTTTCAAATTGCACATGAAAAATTACAAATATTTAACTGAATATACAATGATGGAATTGTTCTTTTTATAACATGAGTTATTGGAAATATTTATATTAGGTCATGCACTGGAAAAGTAGGAAATGGCATGTGTCCATTCAGCTGGCTTTGTTGAGCATCCAGTGTACTTACAAAATTAAAACTATTATCAAAGTGTATTCCAAAAGAGTTGGGCTATGAAATGTCATGGCTGTGAGGGAAGGGGGAGGAAGGACCAGTTGGGGCCATATGCCAGTGTTGGAGCTTGATCTAACAGTGGTGTACATTTTGTCTCCATCTGTAATCTGGTGTTTAGGTAATGCCACAGTGCAGGTAGGGTAGTCTATAGTACAAGTAGAAGCAGCAGCAGCAGCAATTCAGGTGCTGCCATGGATACTGTTTTGGCAGCAGTATTGAGCTGGAGTTACAGAATATTTATGTTTTATTGTAATCTGGCAGTCTACCAACAATTTTCCTGAGGAACACCAAAAAAATAAAGGGAAATAGGTGGCTTTTTAGTGGATTTGAAGAAAACTTCTGTGGAACAAGAGAGGGTCTTCCAGCATTCTGTCTGTGCTGATTTTTCAAAGGTCTGCAATGAAACGCTGCTACTGGATGCCTTAAAGCTTTACAAAAATGATTTGTTGCAAGTGTTAGATGTAGAACATGTATGGGGTTTGTTTTTTGCCTTGCATGTGTGTGCACACTTCATTCTTTGTATGTCTTCTACTTACGTTATTAGGTGAACACTTGGCGACTCTGTCAATCTAAAGTAAAATTTGTATTTCTCAGGAATTCCTTATACATATGCCATTTCCTAACTTCTGATTCTTTTACTGTGCATGGCAGTGCACTGAAGTCTGCCAGTTTTTTGTTCAGATTAGTCTTCATCAAATAATATATAATTTTCAGTATAGAAAAACACTCAAAAAAAAAAAAGGGTTAACTTTACAAAGATTTTTTTAGGGATATATGGTTTTGTGTGTTTTTTTAAAATGTTGGTGATGCCAAGTGCTCATCTAGTATTTGCACTACTTTTAACAATAATAAAACACATACTTTATAATTTTATAAGGTTTGTAAGTTCTGTACGGATACATCTATGAGTAGCTGTTCTAGTAAGTGCCAACATGATATATTATGAATGAATTATTAATGAATAATTTTTTATTTTTGATTTTTTTATTTATTGATTCATAGCTAGAAAGACGGTTCTTTCACTGAATAGCTAGTATTTAGAAGGAAAAAATGGCTCCTCTGATTTTAAATCAGTGTTAAAAATATTTGAGTGTATGTAGAAATATGTGTACTTGCTAGTCTCAGAACTTCAGTCTTTCATGCTCTTGATGGTAGAAAATCAATTAAATGGGCAGCTATATTTGTTCCATTAGGTTTCCTGTACCTTTGGAAAACAAACCTCCTTGAGTTGATGCAAATGTTTTATACCCTCTAGTCTAGGAGACATAGAGTGGATAGTGGTAACAAGGTCAGTGTTTGAATTAAGCAGGACATTTATAACTAGTTTATTTTTATTCCAGTTTTTTTAATGGTGCTTTGTTGATTTGTAACAACACGATTCTATTGTTTCTATATTATCTTTTCTAACTGCTCTTTTGTCTGATAGTTGAAAGAATGTTAGTTGTGATGTTCAGAAGTAGTTCAGTTCTGTCCTTCACATTTTATTAGCTTAGCACTTTCTGAAATCTTTAGTGCAGACATAAGGATGCAAAATCCAGTCATCCATAACTGCAAAATAAGCACCTTGATATTTCCCTTTTCTAACACACATGAGTATGTTCAGAATGAGGAAAAAGAAGCTTTTCTTTATTTATTCACTTTATCTATTTTTCAATGGAATCATATGGCGTATAAAGGACTACCATGCTGACTAGTCCAGGAACTTGTGAAGTTTCGTCTCATGCAAAATTCTTTGTTTTCTTTTGTAAAGAAGTCTCTGCTTCTAAAGTTTGACAACACTGCATTGGCTATCTGAAGATTTTTGCTGTTTATTTTTAAAAATTTTGCTTTTCACCAGGTTGACTAGTTCTGATTTGGGTACCTTGTTTCTCCCAGTACAAAATTTCAGAAGTGATTACAAAAATTTGCTAAGGGCTGCCACTTGATGAACTTTTCCTTAAAAATATGCATATAGTTATATGGGCTCCTAAGATAACCCAAGGTTGTTTTTTTTTCTGTGAAGTATTGAAGCTTAGGAGTTCAGAGTGGGTAATCTTAATGCTCTTGGTACTTACAGCATGCAAGTTTTTGGGTGGGTTTTCCCTGTTAAGGATTCTAAGAAAGCATACAGGAGTTTTGGTGTAAATTAGTGTGTATTTTTAGAACTGGTTTTGTATTACAAGGTTTTCATATTTCAAGCTATGGTTACTTGGAAGGTGCAGATAAGCTGATCTTATATTCAAGTCAAGTGTGCTTGAAACTACAAGTATTTCAGGAACTATATCAAATTTTGTATTTTTAGGATGACCTACTTCCGTAGGTCTAGAGAGGTGTGATGTTGCAATGCTGATTTAGAGGAAATAGTGCTATTAGTAATTATCTGCTGAATTGTGATGCAGTTTATTGGCAAACCAAGGGAGAATGATGGCATGCTTTGTGATTGATGCCAGTTTGAAAAGAAAAAAGCGTATCTGTAGGTATTCTGGAATTCCCATAGGTAAGTCTCTATGTAGCGGGAAAGGCCAGTATACCTCAGAAAATGTGAGAAGATTTTATCACTCCATATTGAATAATTTCTTAAGTTTCACTCTATTTTAAGAAGATTTTCTTGTGTTAATCCCTTTAGAGTGTAGTAGTTTTCACAAAGAATTTTCACATGCTGGATTCTAAGGGGGTTATAATTTCCCCCATTTCTTTCTCCTTTGCTCAAAAGCAAAAGATTTTCATATGGGATTCCTGTATAGATGTTTCTCCTAGATAGAAATATAGAAACTTTTCTAACTTAGAAATTAACTTGTGTCGCCTGCTTCAAAATATGGGACATCCCCAATATTTTCCCTCTTCTGCTGGGGAAATTAAGACATCTTGGTGGATGGGCCATGCTAGAGTGCTGAAGATAGTTAAAAATACATATTTAATCCAGAAAATAATATGTGCATGCTGCTTATTTGGGGAAGTCAATGATTGTCTGAATAGGTATTTAATTTCAATTTTTAGTCTTTGGGTTATTTTTAGAGCTCCAAGTTTTCCCACTACAAATCTTTTGAATTCTGACTCTCAGTAGTACTTCAGCACATCTAAGTACTGAAAAATGAGTAGTTTATTTAATAAGCATTTTAACATGAATCTCTTTTTACTACTGCTTTTATACCTGCTCTTCAGAGTAGGAATCCTGCCATTAAAACCATCACTGATGAATTTAGAGAAGTGAAGCTTTTAGTTTTTAGGTAGGGTGAAGATGATGTTTGGATGCAATCAAAACCTGATGAATTGTTTCCCATTCTTTGTTTTGCTTGAGGTCAAATATTCCCCTAGAGGTGAGCATTTCTTCAGTTCTCTAGGTACAGATCTTCCATTTTTCCACTGCTGGAATTCTAGTACCTTAAGCCTGAGGACTGAAAATTATAATTTCTTTCCTATTTGCCACTGCCTCCCACAAGAGTAAGTGGAGACATTTGTACAAAGGCAGTAATAATATCAGCAGTTTCTGCAAACATTTAATTCAGGTAAGTATTGAATTTTTGCAAGGTGGAATACACCTCCAGTCTGCATAGTCCTGAAGTAGTGTGTTTAAACATAGGGATAGATTATTAGTAGTGAATATATATATATATATATGTATGTGATTCTACTTTAGGTCTTTTGGTAAAGACCTTCTGTATTTCTTTTTGTAGAAGAAGGATGTTTTTTGTTTTTGTTTTTGTTTTGTTTTTTCGATCTGGTGCTCATTTATGGTAGTTAAGATTTACTACTGCCTTTTCCCCTGAGAAGAGTTGTGTTCTCACCATTTTCTATTGATACAAACAATTGTAATTGAACTTTTCTCAGCTGGCTAGAGGTGTTTGAATCTGTATTTGGAGATGTCTTTCTTCCTACATTCAGTTCTATTATAGTCAATGAAATGATGGACACAGGAGTAATTGCATGTGTTTTGGTAAGGATAATATAGGGTGCCTTTTCACTTATAAATAGATATTCAGATATTTATCAAAAATAGATATATTGTACAGATTACCAATATGAACTCGCCAAATATACATATTTTTCCCTTTTGGTGTAAGAGTTTTGTACTATTTTCTTTTAGTTTGTGGTCCCTTTGCAAGGAAAACTACACTGTTTTAAAATTTTCTTTTAAATTTTAATGCAGATATGTAATCCTTTACTAATGCCAAAAGCAGAACAAGTGATAAAAATTTAGTGTATATAATCAATAATTTTTGGAATTGTTTTATTCTTTGCTTAAAAATGGCCTGCTTTCTGATTTTTATGTATACACTAGCTTTTTAATATATTTGTAAATCTGTTCAATAATTCCATATAAGAAAATACTGTCTTTATGTTAATGTATACCAGTCTTGCTAAAAGATACATTTAAAAAGTGCTAGATCTAATCCAGATTCAGTTACAAATCCTCTTCAAACTAAACATTTTCTAAAGTCTCCTTCCATTTGCAAATAATTGCTGTTGCTACAACTACTAATTTTTGTCTTGATTTTAGCTTTGAAAGGTATAAATAAAAATTTATGAAGTATGGAACTGGCTGAATTATCAAAAATTATCTAAACAATTAGTGGGAAGGGTTCTGTAAATTTTTAATATGAAATGCTAAAAGGCATGGGAAAGCTTTCTAAAAATAAATTCTAAGGATATATTTGCATTTTGGCTTAAAATAGTAATCATGAAGTCAAATTGCCCTATTTTTGGTTATTATTACATAAAGTGTTTTGACTCATCTTTTAGAAGGATTTGGATTATTTGGACTTTTTATTGGGGAAGACTTGAATTATGTATGGAAGAAATAAAGTCTATTCGCCTTCCAACTTTTCATTAAAGAAATTTAAATACTTAAGGTTTTCCCATATTCTGGGTAGTACAGTTGTTTACACAAGTCTTTATTCTTTTAGTAATATTGCCCGTATTTGTTTATTGAAAGTAGAAACCTAAAATATGTTGTGGTGTTCAGATTCTAATGCCTTTCAAATTATTTCAGAAAAAAAAAAAATTTGCATGTGTTAAAACTTGAGCTTAATAGAAACCTTTTGTAACGGTAGTTGCAGGTTCAAGGACTTTATGCTCATTTCAAACTGGAAAAAAATGGGGAGGTGTGTTTATTTAAATTCTTGTATGTATAATTACTCTTGTGTTTGTGATGTAATCTCTGTTTTTTAGAGTAAGACAGTATATTCAAAGGTATCCTGATATTATCTGCTTTCTGTTGAAGTTTTCAAATACACCACCTACAGTTTGTGAGAACTAAGGGAGACAGTGGAAAATGCATTTGATGAGCGAGCGGCATACCTTTATTTTTTACTCTTGGTCAAGAAACAAAAGCATTTGGAATGCCTGCTACATAGTTATTTGTCTATTAAGGTGGTAGCTGCAAGCACATTTTGATTTTTGTTGTCTAAAAATACACGGTCCTGTGTGAGTTGGAAAAGGAGAGATTAAGATTATATAATGTTTCATGGTAATTATGTGTGAGCTCTTTGCTTATTTTCATAAAGAAACATTAAAAAAAATCCCTCTGAACAGCTGAAGTGGCATGAAGCACCAGCTGGGGAATCTGAAATCAAATATTTTAGGGCATGATTTGTACTAAACTGCAATTAGAATGTATGATTCTGCACTTGCAATTGTTCTGAGTGAGGTCAAATTGCACATGAAGGAACACAAGTGATATTTGTCTTGACTGCAACTGATGTCTGTACATGTGCTATTTCACACTATTTTTTATTCACATGCAAAACTGGGAGAATGACTAACTTGATTGTTCTGTTTGTTTATTGTCAGTTAGAACTTAGTGTGTCAATAGGTGGACTAAAAAATTGAAAGGAAGAAAAAAATTGAAAATAGCCTTTTTGAAACAAATGTTCTTAAAAATTTAAAATTAATTTTTCACCCAAATATTTTAATAATAGGAAAGTTAAGAGCAATTCTGAAACATCAGAGACTTGTTCCAATGTATTTTTTGTCTCTTTTATTTTTTTAATTTATGCATGTTAAAATTGCAATATTGACCTACTAGTGTTATAAAGAGATAGCATTATCTGTTTTCTGAAAAAACCTGCATTTTGACACATTGTTTAAAAACTAGAACAGCTCTGCATATGAAAACACAAACTGTGATAATTAGATAGTATACCATATGTGGTAGTTTAAGTTGGCATATATCTCAAATGGCATGTTTAATGTACTGTATTACTGGAATTAGTAATTTTACAGCTGAGAGCTGTTAATTCTGTTATACTCATTCCCTCTGATGAACCTGTAGGTAATGATAGCAGACATTTTTCTTTGCAAAAGCCTGTTTCTGATAAATTAAAACAGTTATAAACTGATGTATTTTTAATGGAATCTTTGACTAGTATATGTTCCTTATAATATTTTAGGTGTTTCTAACTACTTCAGAATTCTGAGATTTTCTTAAAATAAAGATCCAGTTGGTCTTGATGGATGGTCACATTTTTTGCTTGGTGAAATATATGTAGTCAGGAAAGAAGGAAGGTCTGTTTTGTCCATACAGCTTTTTTTTTCCCTGCGTACAACTTCCCCCACTTTTTGTTAGGGTAAAAGATATTGTTAACCCTAAGTGCTTGAGAATTATTAAGAGTGGTTAAAATCCACATACCTGTGGATTCCACATGTAGCTGAACAGAAATCACTGGTCATGAAAAGTCAAGGGAGGAAAGCAAGACTTTGGAGTACAACTATGTATGCCTGAGATGGAGTTAAATTTTCTTTTTCATAGCAGCTTGAATGGTGCCGGGTTTTAGAGTTGTGACCAAAAAGTGTTGACAACACACTCATGTTTTAACTCTTGCTGAACAGTGTTTGCGCTGTGGCAGGGGCTGCTGTTTGTGACTCTGCTCACCTCCCCAGTGAGAAGACTGGGTGTGCAAAAAGAAGTTGCCAGGTGGATAACCTGAGCTGTCTCGAGTTCCTCCATGCTGTATAAGGTCCTCGCAAAAGAAGAGAAAATCAAATGGAGGGGAGTGTTCAGCTCGCGTTTTGCTCAGAGAGCAGCTGGGAAATGGTCTGCCTAGGGACACCAGTGATTGCCTTTGCATGACCTGTTTGAGTCACAGAATCATAAAGGTTGGAAAACACTTAAATCCAACTGTTGTCCCACTAGCACCACCACCATGTTCACCATCAAGCCATGTCCTAAAGCGCCATATCCACATTTTTCGAACACTTTGAGGGAGGGTGACTCCACCACTCCCCATGGCAGTCCGTTCCAATGCTTTGCACCCTTTCTATGAAGAATTTTTTCCCGATATCTAATCTAAACCTCCCTGGGTGCAGCTTGAGGCCATTTCCACTTATCCTGTCACTGGCTGCCTGGGAGAAGAGGCCAATTCCCACCTGGCTACAACCTGCTTTCAGGCAGTTGTAGAGAGTTGTAAGGTCTCCCCTGAGCTGCTTCTTCTCCAGGCTAAACAGCCACAGCTCCCTCAGCTGTTCTTTATTAGATCTTGCTCCAGACCCTTCAGCAGCTCTGTTGCCCTTCTCTGGACACACTCCAGCCAGTGAGTGCCTTTCGTGTAGTGAGGGGCCCAAAACTGAACACAGGATTTGAGGTGCAGCCTGACCAAGTGCTGAGTACAGGGAAATGATCACTGTTGCAAGCCAGGATGTCATTGGTCTTCTTGCTCTCCTGGGCACACACAGGCTCATGTTCTCAAGGCTCTTGACCAAGTCCTTTTCTGCCTTTATTCTGGGCTTTCTATTTTCTTCCCGTTTTCCTTTACTTCCCATAATATTTTTATCCTGACCCATGATTTTTCTTGGTTTGCTCTTAGTGTTTTCTTCCCCCATTTGCTGGGGAAGGGGAGTGGGCAAGCAGCTTTGTGGACTTATCTGCTAGATGGGATAAAGCTCACTACAAGGATTATTAATCTTTTTGTGTATTGCAAATATTCTGCCCTTCTAAAAATGTAAAGGAGGGTGAAAGACACACCTACAACTTCACTCAATTTTGTCTTTATGTACTGGCAAACATTAAGGGTTGTAAAAACTAATTCAATTTACAGCTTTTGGGGCTGATTAGGTCCTCATCTGTTTTCCACTTCAGACATTGTTGGTGTGGTTCTAAGCTGGGTACACAAAACGAGCATAGTGTAGAAAGCAACAGTGCCAACAGAAAGCATGCCATTTCTCTGTTCTCCTTCCAGACAAATCCATAAAATCTCATAATTGTTACCCTTTTAATGCCTTCCACCTGCCCAAAACTGAGGTGATGCTGCCAGTTCCAAGCTTCTCCACAAGAGAAACACAGTTGAAAAGGTCTGAAACCTCTTTACTCACTGAAGAGATGTCCTAAATAAAAAAGGATAAGGGTGACAAAGGAAAATGTGCCCTATAGTGTTAGTGCCTGTTTGTATGAGACTATTCAAACAAGCTAGTGGGAAGGTGAGACTTTGATAGAAGAGCAAAGGGGACATTTCTTTTTCCTTCATAAGAAAATGAAATTTAGTTAATGATAAGAGTTGTTATCCTTTTTGACAGAACTATTAACAGAACATGACATTCTGCAGTCATACTTTTGGGTCATTAAGTCCAATTCCAGCTTATTGCAGATAGCTATCACTCATAATCTCACTCTATGAAAGACCTTTTAAAGACAGATAGGAACTTCAAAAATTGCAGAGCTTCATTAGCACTGGGATTTGCTGCTCACTCAGCCTTTTTTTCATTAAACATGTGCTTCCTTTCACAAAAAAAATAGTATTAAGGTAACATTTAGCTTTGGGAAGTTCTGATTTAAAAGTCAAGTGACTCTGAGTGGGGTGTCACATGAATATCTGATCAAGTTCATAAATTAATAATGTGTGAATTGAACATCAGTTTGATTGGTAGTGAAAACTGTGTTGAAAGTAAGCATGGCATTCTAGACTGTCCACGGTTGCCTTTAAACCAACCATACTTTCTACTAATTTGTGTGATACTGTGGAATATGAATAACATTTTTAAATAAAAATGAATAACATTTTTGTTCATGTTCTATATGCTCCTCAGCCATTTTAAAGCTGTTTTCCCTTCTGTGTTTCAATTTGTGGTTTTCTAATTGTAATAAATATTTGTCTATGGAAAAGGTGATCAATTGTCTCCACTACCCCCCAGCCTAAGCTGGAAATTTAAACTCGAGTACTTGAAGGGCTTCAGATGTTCGATTTCCTGTTGTTAACCTCTGTTGTAGAGGAAAAGGCTGTGGAAATGGGTTTTTAATCTTGTAATTAAATGCTAACAGAGTTGTGTATGAGCAGATCGCTGAGGAGAGGAATGCTTACTAGACCGCGTGTTTAAGAGTTTTGCCTCCTTCAGGTCTTTTACTGTGATTGTCTGTAGCTAATCTATGGCCTCTGGGTGATTGCTCCTCTGGTACCACTGTTGCCACTGCCTTGGCAACATAGAGTGTGAAGGGAGACGTGTTTTGATTTGTTGCAAAGGCAGGCAAGAAATCAAAGCAGTGGCTTTTTTGACTCTTAAAAATTTGGTCTCATTTGATAACACTTTCATGGGATGAAATAGCTCTTTCTCTAGCTCAGTCTCAGCAAGTCTCAAAGCTTTGAGCAGTATCCATAGTAATCGTTATAAAAAGGGACAGAACTTTTTATTTTGGATGGGCATTGCATGCCTGTGCAAATGTAAAAATTAGGTCATTTGAGAGATATAAGTGCCCATGTATATGCAGTGTGGTGTTATGTTAGATACAGCTTACTTTTTTGTTCTTGAGTTCTTGTATGACTTTCTTCTCATTTCCATATCTTTGGTTTTTTTCTTTCTTGTTCTCAATGGTTGTATTTTTGGTGTGGTTCACTCTGAAATGCACAGAGTTTGCCTGAATGATGATGGTTTCTAGAAAAGGGACTAGAAAATGGAACTGCAAAGAGAAAGCACTTTCCAATAGTTCATTCAAGCAATGCTCAGCTGTTTGAACTCTAAACTGCTCGGCTTAAGATTTGTGAAAAATTACCAACTTCTAAATTGGAATCTCAGGAAATCAACCTCAGGATATTTTGTGAAAGGACAAATGGAGTATTGGGAGGTTTCTGATTGCTCTAGGCCTGCTCTAGGACTATTTCTTCATTAAAGCTGAAGATTAGGGAAAGGTTTAGCTTTTTTACTGGCTTAGTATTTTAGATATAAGAATTATTTAACTTTTCTAAATAAAAGATATTTTTTGTTCTAAATAGCTTTTGTTAACAGTACTTTTTTGTAGAGGTCAATAATTTTGTTTTTTTCTTAAACTTTTATTTGACCAGCTTAAACTTTGAGTGACCATAGCTGTACTTTATAGCAGTTTAAATTTCTGTGCATAGCTGAATAAGAGAAACAAAAGTCATATTAAAATAGAAACAACAACCACTGATTTGGTAGTACAGGAATTTTGTAATAAAATTTATACTAAAATCTTGTCAGATTAAGTTACATGCACAGTTCTACTTTATTTGTAACTGATGGGTCATTAAATATAGATACTTTTGTGTATAACAGAAAGTTTGGCAGTTCTAAGTTCTTACAGATTTTTGTCATAAGTTGTGCTAATACCATTTTTACAGCTGAAAGTATTTTACAGTTTAAGGTTCCCTTACAATATGTGCAGTGGGAGATTGAGTATATTTTAGATTTTGTGGTGACATCCTGATCTCTGCCTGCTTCTTGAAGACGATTATTGTGTCTTGACTGATTGTGTAGGAACCCATAAGATTCCCATATTCTGTCCCAGATAGAAATGCAGAACAAAAATCTGTTTATGCAGTCTTTTTACTCCAGTCATTGTTTAGGAGACAAAAACAGTTTTGGAATCAATTTCATGTAGGAATGTGTTATGTTTTATGCACACGCCATATCTGTGTACTTGTGTGACATCACATGAAAATTTTTAAACATGAAATAGCATCATTATAATGCATTTTTCTAAATTAAAGTTTGCAGAATGAGTTTGATAAGTTTTGTAATGAAAACTTACGTCTCAGATAGAATCAGAAGTTAGGGGGTGGTTTTGTGTTTTTTTGAACAACCTAGAAAATTAATAAAACCTTTCCAACTGTTCTCTATATATGTGTAGCACGTGTTTTACACAGTTGTGTTAATTTTTAGTTTTTAATTAGCAATCAGGATAGGTCAATACTAAAAGGGTGCAGTTGCTTTGTGGCTGTTATTTAATCTTGCCTGAATTTAAAAGCTTTTTTAGTGATGGTTATGATAGATGGTACTTTAAAATATGGAGAACTAAAGCTCTTTACTCCATTTAAAAGAAGCTATTCTTTTTTATTGATGATTGAAGTGGAGGAGAACTACCTTTGAATATTGTAACTATGTTGTTTTTCTAGAAATCTTATTGATTTAACACACTCTATTTATCCTTTGGTTTATGTGGTTTTTTTTTTTCTTCATCATTCAACTACCAGCATTTTACTTGCTAGAATAAAGCTGCTAGTCGAAGTGGAGAGCTTCACCTCACTTGGGGGGCATCTTGTACTCTAGTTTTCTTTCTTCTGCTTGTGTGTACTTGTTCAGTGGTCTGCAAATTTTATTTTTCATGCAAGTGCTGTACTGGATTGATTTCTAAAAAGTAATCTTATCTTCACTTGTGTCTTACGAGGAGCTACAGTACTTTTTCTAATAGAGAAGTATCTCTATTCTAAGTATCTACAGAAGTAGATAGAGAAGAATTATCTCCATTTTTGTTTTACTCTTCCTTTCTCCCTTATCTTCTGCAAGTTCTCAAGGACTTTCCACCTTGTAAAGAGTTCATTCACACAAATTAAGAGTAGTTCTGAATTTGAAATTCTGAAGCATCTGTTTCAGAAAAAAAAAACTTTCTTAATTTAACTATGTATTTTGTGTAGTTGGTCATGAAGAACTCTTTACTTATGAGCAGGGAGAAGGTTACATAAATAGAGGAAAAACTCATGTCATTTAGGTCAGAATGTGAAGAACTTCAGTTAACTTAGGCCCTGCATATTCAAGAAAGCAAGGAATTATACATTACAAATATGTTTCTTGGGGTATCTGTAAGGTTATATACATAAAAAAAGAAGAGAAGTTTGCAGATTGAGTGGAATAATTTTATTATTTTATTCTAAAATTGTACTTTACCTTTGGTTATTACTTATGCTGGCTCAGGAACAAAGGAGGAACAGTGGTGCCTTTTTTACAGTGTACATAGGAAAATGGCCTTTGAAAAGCTAAGGCAAAACTGATGTATAAAAAAGTGTAAGAAATCTGCATGTTCTTTGTTAGTAAAGAAAATGCTTCCATGAAAATATGAAAGGACTTCTTTCCTACTTACAAGTGGCACTGATAGATTATCTACTTGTCATAAGCACTATCTTCATATTCATGTGACATGCTACTGGGGGGATGCTGTTTGATCTTGATATTGTGGTATTTATTCTTCAGTACCAGTACTGTATTTGGTTTATGTTGGTATTCTCCATTATTGTTTTAAAAGACAGCTTTGAGATCAGTGGTTGAAATTACTGTTTTCTTTCATGTGTAGATATGAACAGTTGTAAATTAAATTTGACCATCTGTCACATTCAGGGTGTTTGAAAATTTAGTAATTATTTCAAACATTACTGGTATAAATTTGATGTGACTAAACCCCAGACTATTAGCTGTAAGGATTCTTGTATTACAGTGCAAGAACATTTATCAGTATCTACTATTTATCTAACATATTTAATATCCCATATTCTAATGTACATAACTTCATGCAAGTGTAAACTGGAAGACTGAAATACCATAAAAGTTACAAACAAAGATAACAAATAATTTAAAAGGACATTTTGAATAATACTTCAAGATGATTGGGACTGACCTCTCTGCCATTTGATAAGAGATTATTATTATTTTTAAGTAACTGAGAAAAGGGAGAGTGGACAAACATTCCTATAGCCATTTGTACAACGTTCCTGTTGATGCACTTTTTTGTTCCAGATCTCACAAAATACTTAGAGCAAAAATGTCTGATAGGTGTTCTAAATGAAGTAGCATCAAATTGTAAGGACTAAATTGAGCTACATTCAATTTAAATTTTAAAAATTGGAATAATATGTACAAAGAAAATATCTATTTTTATAGCTTCATAAAAGATTATTGGCAGAGTCATGTTCTCTAAACCAGAATTTTATGTACCTAAATGAAACCCAAGGAAAAGAAGAGTTTGTTTTAGTGAAACACAAAGTAGAGAAAAAAGGTGGTCAAACTGTAGAATAATAGTTGTCGTAGTAATTTTTCTAACTTTGATATTATCCATTGAGTCTTATTGTGGTCATTACCCTTGAGAAATTAGTGGAAATAAGTGAAATGGTATCTCACTCATAAGTTATGTCCTAATAGCTAATTTCCTTTATTTTGTCTGCTTTGTGATTTAAAAAATGGAGAAAATAGGAAAAATTCCTCATGCATGTATATATAAATTCTAAAGTATTTTGATCTATACTGTCTCCATAAGTCTTAGTAAAGAAAAAAAAAAGAGGATAGGCTTTTTAGCATGTTTGGAAAGTGAGTTTGTCAGAAGTATTTTTTTAGAGATTAATCAAATGTAATAGTTATCTTAATAAAAGCAGTCATCTTAAAACTAATAAAATTTGAAGGTAGCTGTGGTAAAACATAGGTGAAACCTGATTTTATGAGGCTCAAAGGAATTGCTGATATATTTCCTCCATCCTATCTATGTGTTGTAAAATATAGGAGGTAGGTTGGATTTCCTTTTGGTTTGTGTTTTTTGTGTGTGATCTTAAGTAAGTAGAGATGCGCTATTTGAAAATTTTGCTCTTGGTAATTTATTGTCATAAGTAAATCATCTGGCTTATTTTCTGACTGATCAAATCTTAAGTGTTTAAATCTATTTCTTTTTAAAGGTGTTTTATATAAGGCATAATTCTATATGGCATGTCTAGGTTGCTGTAGATGGTTGCTTTTTTCTGTGTGTATTAGGGGGGATGCTGATTGTTGTTTTTTCCTTGTAAAGCATATTATTCTAGTGACAGATTAAACCCAAACAAGTTCCAAACATTCAGATCTCATGGGTTTAGGAAATCCCAGACACTTTTAATTTTGTACTTACAAAGTAAATCTCCTGAAGAAGCTGTGAACATTTGTACAAAAAATTGAATGCAATTAAACAGCTAATTATCAAAATCAAATTCAACCAGGTTACCTGCTGCCAAGATTCCTCACTTAAATAACTTAGAAAAAAAACTTAAGGAACCCACTGCAGGCATATATTAATAAACAAGTTCTAGACTACTGTAGTGTCTGTAGCCTTCTGATTCTCATGATAGCTTTGTGGTAATGAAAACTCACCAAACTCATCAGAAGTCTATTATTTCTGTTGATGATTTG
>WBNO01029123.1:0-30997 GCA_013400575.1 Peucedramus taeniatus
TATTAATATATAATGCAATGAATTTCAGCAGCTGGTAAATTTACACACCACCCCTCTGTGCCTCTTTAATGGGCTCCACACGTTCTTCAGAGAGTGGGTGGGTTGCTGTTTCAGTAATTTCTGGAGTAGTGATTTCTTTAGCTGCTGCAGCTTTTTCCAAAAGGGACTGTGAAGCAAATCCAAGAGGTCATCTGGGCAAAGATTGAAGAATCCTGTTCTCTTAAGTCAAGTTACTCATGAAAATAATTCTTTATACTATCCATTGCACAAGAAATCCTAATCAGAGACAAGAAATGTATCTATGTCTTCTGAGCTGTGTTACACCTTTAATAACAGAGATTATCTTCCAAAGCTAGATTTGAATTCAATGGCTTGAGCCTCAGACATCCACCTTACAAACCAGTCAGTGTAGGGGAGTTCAGACTGCCCCATAACTGCAGTTCCCAGACGCTGCAGAAGCTCCTGTTCTCTACTCTGAGAGGACAATGGGGATTCATAATGTCGGAGCTCAGCAAATTAGGACAGTACATGAGTAGCGTTAGTTTGGTCTTTTTTTCCTTGCCATATGATGTGAAAAAATGCAATAAATAACAAAGAATTAAATACTTTCTTCTCTAAAACCTTCTGTGCATCTTACAAATTAAATAGTGCTGGCCTTGAAGGCTGAAAAAGGCCATTAGATCATCTGTTTATTTCTACAGACAGTGAAATTTCACCTCTCCTGAAATTGTCTCACACCTTTTACTGGGCCATGGGATCTTCTCTGTAGGCCTCCAGCTTTGCTTTGGAAAGATCAATAGGCAAGACATTCACTACTGTCCTGATTATTTTACCCCCAGAGCTGATAAGCCTCAGTGATTAATGATTTGGTAATCAAAAGTAAATGTTTTCTGTAAAAAATACAGGGACTTTGCAAACGCTTAAATGTTATCCTCAAAAAATATTCAATGCATATTGCAAACTGAGAATTCGATTAAAACAGTAAATTATATCCTATAGCCTTGTCTCAAGTTTCACTTTAAAAGAGATAAAACCTTCCCAGGAAGTGTTTTCACCAGATGCCAGATCTGTATTTGTTTTAGAAGAGCTGAAGCATAATGAAGTACCTGACTTAAGACTTTACAAGATAAGAAGTGCCTGGTTGGTGCTAAAGCTTCATTTTTAATTCATTCTTTATTATGGGAGTTGTTCTCTCTGGGAGGGTGAGCTGTGATCAGGAGCATAGCCAGGACAGATAAGGCACATGAACCCTGGCCTGAAAGCTGACAAACTACCACAGCTGAGCAGTCAGTTATCCTGGAGACAGATCTCTTTCTGGGACCAGTTCAAGCTGAATTTATTCTCAGTCACCTCCAAGAAAGACTAGGTAAAAATGGAATGCACCACAATGATATATGACTTTTAAAAGTTTATAATCTATGTGCCTACAGGTTTCTGTCAGGAGGTAATAGGAAAAGAGAATACAAGCAAGCCTTCCTCTACACATGTACATAGCAACATGTACACACACTAATACAGACATAGAAACTCATATGTATATATATAATGATAATTATATATTACAGTACTTGTTACAGTAGACTTCAAACAAAATCACAACTGGGTTTAATGAATTAGAAAAAACTAAACCCAGGAGACCATGAAGCCATATGGATATTCTCTTTAACGTGTTTTGTTGGAAGAACTTCTTACTTGGTTTGAAAATTAATTTTGTGATTCCAATTTGGGTTTTTACGTGTTCTACTGTGATAATTATTTTCTTGGTTTTCATCATGACTGACATGTACTCATTAGTGTTTTGCATTTACCTTACTTGTATTGCAACACAATTTCTTTGTGGAGAAAGCAATGCACCATTGCTTTATATCATGCAGTGCCTAGCATGGTGCCTAAATGCTCCTATGTACTACTTCTGTATAATTAATGTATGGTCATGATGCTTCTATTTCTCTGTTTCCTTTTGTGCTGGAAATTGATTTGATTCATGACTCCTGTAAAAAGTTTAATACTTGGAAGTCATGAGCCTCTCATTTCCATATTGGAGAGAGACCAAGAGTAACAAACAAACAAAATTTTTAAAGGAAGCCAGATTCCTGGAGGTAAGGTACAGCTGTCAGATGGTTAAAGAGAGATATTTGCATATGCAAATACTATAGCTGTGTCTCCAAATGGTGTACAAACAAATACACATCTGTAAATTAAAAACTTGATTGTGATGGACCAAGATTTGGTTCTTCATATCACGTGAATATATTATTTATTATGTTGAGGGTGTGTTTACCTTTAATCTGACCAGAGAAGGTGAAGTCTGGTTTTTAATTATCAGCCTAACATTTTATGTAAGTACATTTTTTTGTAGGCAGAAGTCTTTTTCATTGCAAAACAAAAGCAGAAATCCTGCAACCAGTGTATTTATCTCTCTTCAGGGGCTGGGGGTTAATATCCAATAGCTCATAACATCTTTATTATAATGCATTTATAATGATTTACTGGAATGATTCTGTAGCTAAGTATCTAATGTCAAAGACTAGATTTGGTGTGGTGGAAAATGTCGTATCCTTGGGTAGCTCTAGGGAAAATGAGACCTCAGTCAATGCTTTCTGTATAATTCTACTAACTGTAATAAGAATAGGGGTAATTGCATTAATGTCAATTAAGCTATTAATAATGCCCATCTTGTCATTCCTAAATATAGCAGTCACTCATACATGCTGCTGTCGCCTGTAAAGACTGTATGCAAATGAGGTCATGGCTTATTTGTGCTTTAAAACCTGGCTGACAGTCAGTCTTGTATCTCTTGTATACCATCAAAACCGCTACTGTTTTGGAGAGAAACCACCTAAGGCCCTTGAAGAGGCCATGTCCTGTAGCTGTGATGTTGATCACCTCATACTACACACACAGCTCCTTCATAATTTGCAGACCTCCCAGGACGCCAGCAGGGCCCTCTGGGTCACTTCCATTCATGCCACATGAAGTTTTGCCATGACTGACAGCAAAGCTCCTTAGAGGAATGCTTGCAGCATCTCTGTGCACTAGAAGAAATGTTATCTCTGTTGATGACTTCAGGTTTCCTGTGGGGTAGGCCATGGCTAGGGGTGCAACTGCCCTTGCTAACCACCTGTTGTGGGCTCTACTGTTTTGGCTGCATTTGTGAAATAAAAGTCTGTTTCTAATACCAATTAGAGAGTATAAGTTTGTCTTAAGTAGGATTACCACTAGGCAATTTAAAGACAGAGATCTGGAGTAATGCAAATGGACACATAACCTCCATGAAACATGCACAGATCTATATTTCTGTAAAAAGTTGCTGGAAACTGAGCAATAGCTTCACAGAATCAAAGCCTATTTGCTGTGTTGTGCAGCACTTCAACGATGGTGGTCAATTGTTCATCACCAGCTGGCAATGTGCAGAAAACCAACATTAGCAAATTTTAAGGGTTATCAAAGGGTTATCAAAACTCGCAGAATTGCACTGTCCTTCAAACAGGAGGAGAGAAAAATATGAGAGGAACCTTTCAGTCAGAGCTCATGACAAATGAGGCCATGGCCAATTCCCACAGGAAGACAGTGAGAAGTACCATGATATGCCTACATCAAGGAGCAGGAAAGGAGGCAACAGATGATATGTGTGCATTAAGTGCAAGAGAGGAAAGGGAAGTGAGAATGAGACTGGAGTTGTTTGTGAGCGCCTCTTGATACTCTAATGCTTCTCAACCTCCTCCCATCTCCAGAGAGCCTGGGGTAAGGTTATAATAGGTGAACTCATTTTTGTAATAAAGTTGGCTGTAGCTCTAGGCTATAAATCACAAGTTCAAGTGCTCAAACTTATACATTTCTCTTTTGCCTCACTCTCTCTTTCTATTTATACTTTGATATGGATGAATCACTGAATCGAAGGCAGGAAGAGAGAGTAATTCTTTCATTCCTATAGAGAATAATACATTTACGTATGAATTATTAGGCATATTTTCTGAAGAGATACATTCTATTTTCTTCTACCAAAGGAAAATATAATTTCAATGAACCTGCTATTCTTTCAATACTATTTTAACTGACTTCCTACCACAAGTTTTAATGAGTCTGCAACTGCAGTGAGTGCTAGCCATTAGATGGACTGCGAGTTTTTATCTTATGCAGCTGAATCTTACTCCTGACTCAGCTTTCATTTATTCCTGCCTTACTCATTTATTTATTGTTTGGGTGAAGTTAAAATATCCTCAGTGATGCACTGTGTCTCAAAATTATGTAATCTTTGCAATTATTAGCATTTTAAGAACAGCTTAAAGGAGGCATTGATACCTCCTTGTCCATTTTTGTTCCTTTTGAGTCAAAACTTTGTCACCTCTGTTAACTAAGCATATTTAAAACAGCTGTTTAAACCCTCTTCCCTCATTTTAATTTCTTTTATAACTTCTTCCTTTAAGTACAGGTCCAGTAAAAATGGCTTCTCTGTTTAAATAAGGGTCCAATGCAGAATGAGAATGAATGTTGTCATATGAAGTGCATTTCAAATGTAATAAAGCAGAAAGGAGTTCCTGGCCCCTGTGTCAGTTGTAAGAGGGTGCATACTGTGATCACTATAGCTCAGTGGCTGCAAAGCAGAAAATGAAGATTGTAAAAACGTCACATAAAGAAAAAATGCACAGTGGATTCGTTTTGCGATGCTCATAATTCAGTAATGCCTTTAAGTAGCTAGAAGAAATATAATAAATGTTTTTCCACAACATTGATCATACTGTATCAGAGGAAATATTAGTGTGCAGGGAGCCATGATTATGCTGGTAGTAATTCTCGTTGCAGAAAACTCCTAGAAGATGGGACCCTTTATAGGCTGAACTTTTATTGGCTGCCGTTATTTACCTTTAAGAATACGCCTAATACACTGTCCTATAGCTAAATATTTTTGTGAAAACTCAAATCAGCCACTGTCAGTAAATCAAAAAACCTGCTACCACTTTATAGAATTTATGTTTTATTATGGACAGTCTGATAAGTTCTGAGATACAAAAAATGAACAATCGACCAAAACAAATTTTCTTGCTGTGTTCCAAAATCTGGATTTGGTCAGACAGGTTTATTGTGCATGATCTCATCAAACCATTGCCTGTAAGTATAAAGTATCCTCAAGAAATGTAATGCAATGTTAGATTAGGCAATAGATTAAAGTACATGGTTATCTGAAGGTTATAAGCAAACATACACAGACCACCACGGATGATCTCCCTCCTGTACTGCAAAATCCAAAAGTCACCAAAACACGTCTGGGCTTTGGGCTGGGTGAGGAGCCCAGTGTGGGTTCCCAGTGCCAGTCTCCTGCTCCTCAGGCTTGGCAGGATGCCGTGGTGCTGGGGCAAGGTGTGGGCCAGCCCTGCAGAGGGGAACCACTGGGCACCTGGGGGAGGCCAGCCAGGACTGGCACATGGGCACTGGGGACCAAGAAAGGAGAGCAGAGGTTGAGGTGAGGAACATGGAATGTACCAAAATGCTCTTCCATGGGGGCTGAGATGGGCCTTCCCCTGAACTGTAGGGGATGGAGAGGCTGAATGTGATGTGAGAGGAGCTTGTCTGCCCAAGCACATGTTGCTGGCTTCTGGGCTCTGAAATACCCTATTGTCTCTAGAGAATATAGAGATAGAACTAAAATATATAGAGATGAACTAAAATATTCATGATCATTTATCATTAAGCTCCTTTTCAAGATGATGGTTGAACATGGTTACAACTTTAAGCAAGGAACTATGCTTATGCATTTCCAAAGTTAGGCTGCTCACAAGCCTAACTCCTGCAACAGGACATGCTGTGCCAGGGCCTGAACAAGCAAGTCTGTTCTGCTTATCACTGGCTCAAACCCTGCAGAGGGTTGGTCCCGTGAGATAGGAATTAGTTTTGTTTTCTTGCTAGACATTTTAGGCAAAAGTTTGACGTGACTGTTTCCCTGTTGCCTCAGTCTTGAAACTTTAACCATGTGCAGCTTTTTTCCTGGAAGACACACTGTGGCTTTTCTTATATTTAAAATAGCAGGGTTATATATTCTTGCTTAGAATAAAAAAGACAACCACACTCCCTACTATGCACTAGTAGCCTGGATGGGAAACTAAAGATCAGTTCTGCATGATCTGTTCCTTGGCCATGTTCGTGCTTTGTGACATGATCTTAGGCAAGTCATTTAAACTTTCTGTGGTTTAGTCTATCTATCCTTAAAGTAATTTAAATAATAAGCACATCTCTTAGCATTGATTGCATGGGAATTAAATAGTTAAAGACCTTGGGCAGGTTGGGTCAAAACAAGGAAACTGAAAGACTGGGAATTACCAAATGCACAGATTCTGTTGTGCATCTTCATATAATTTTTGTTTAGGTAATGAGGGTATTTAATGCACTCGTAAGTGAATCACTGTGACAATGCTTTATTCTGTGTAGCTTTATACAGAATGCATACATATATGTTGGTCGGGAGGGGGAGTGTCTTTATTTGTATGTGAATATTAGAGTTTTAAGTGCAGCGATCAAGAGCGTTACCTTAGTACAAAGTACGGCTGTTGCTATAACATGAAAGAAAGTGCCATAAAGGAGGAGGGGCGGGATTAAACCAGAAGCCCTAAGTGGCAATTGATGTTAAGATTCGTCAGAGTTTTGCTTCAGTGGGGAATACACGCTTCAGGTAAGGCGTGATGTAGTGCCAGCCCCGTGCAGCTCTGCATCCTCGGGAAGGCTCTCAGCCTGGAGCTCAGTCCCCCACGCGGGCACTGCCCCAGCCGTGCACAGCCCCCAACCGCAGAAAAGGATGCTGCTCCGTACGGCTAAAATCTGCCCACGGATACAACGAGCAGATTTCCCAGCAACTCAAGATGCGTTGCTCGGCCTCTGTAGCTGCCTTTTAACCCGAGGGCAGGCCGCTACCTTTCCGGGCCGGAAGGGCCATCATCGGCTTTATTTTCGGCGCTGATTTGCGGGCGCTGGCGGGCTGCGGGTCGGGGCGGTGCCGCTGGATGGCGCTGTTGCACACGGCTGGGAGCGCGGCCCGCGGGAGCCCCGCCGGGCGGGCACGGCGCGCACCTGTGCGCGGGGGGACACAGCCCTGCCGCTGCCCCGGAAACTGCTACAGCACCCAGCAGCTGTCCCTGCGCTAGCGTATCTGCCCTCGCCAAAAAATAAAAATTAAAAAAATAAATTTAAAAAATCACATATTTTATAATAGATTCTGCTTTAATCTAACTTAATCTGGGTTTACGTGAAATGAAAGACCAGTAAACTCAAATATTTTAGTTGTTCTGCACACCTTTATCTGCCCACGTGAACAGTGAGTCAGCTGAATTTAGGTTGACTCGTTGTCAGTGTGACCTGATTTGAAACGAACTAAACCAAGCCATTTTCATTTTCACTACAAATATCGATGGAACTGCTGNGCGGGCACTGCCCCAGCCGTGCACAGCCCCCAACCGCAGAAAAGGATGCTGCTCCGTACGGCTAATATCTGCCCACGGATACAACGAGCAGATTTCCCAGCAACTCAAGATGCGTTGCTCGGCCTCTGTAGCTGCCTTTTAACCCGAGGGCAGGCCGCTACCTTTCCGGGCCGGAAGGGCCATCATCGGCTTTATTTTCGGCGCTGATTTGCGGGCGCTGGCGGGCTGCGGGTCGGGGCGGTGCCGCTGGATGGCGCTGTTGCACACGGCTGGGAGCGCGGCCCGCGGGAGCCCCGCCGGGCGGGCACGGCGCGCACCTGTGCGCGGGGGGACACAGCCCTGCCGCTGCCCCGGAAACTGCTACAGCACCCAGCAGCTGTCCCTGCGCTAGCGTATCTGCCCTCGCCAAAAAATAAAAATTAAAAAAATAAATTTAAAAAATCACATATTTTATAATAGATTCTGCTTTAATCTAACTTAATCTGGGTTTACGTGAAATGAAAGACCAGTAAACTCAAATATTTTAGTTGTTCTGCACACCTTTATCTGCCCACGTGAACAGTGAGTCAGCTGAATTTAGGTTGACTCGTTGTCAGTGTGACCTGATTTGAAACGAACTAAACCAAGCCATTTTCATTTTCACTACAAATATCGGTGGAACCGCTGGTTTTGAAAATAATTTGCTCCTTTAAATATTCTTGGTTCTTTTATTTTAAGTCACAGATGAAATTTTGCATTTAACTCAATTGACTCTACTGTATTTATGCTTCTACTGTTTTTTAGGAAACAGTAAAAAAAGAGAAGGTTGTTCTTTTCCTCAATTCTAGAACAGATATGAGTCAGACATTGTCATTGCTCATTCAATTCTGTTCTTAGCATGGGAATTCTTAGGCTTCTATGAGAATTATCATTTGATATTAAAAAAAAATTAATTACATTGAGAAATTGCTCATTGTTGTGAATTCAGCTGAACCTCTGTGTTCTTTATTCCCCTTCTTTTTCCTTTTCTTGAATGTTAGAGTACATAAATTGTAGAACAATTACAAGCTTAGACTCTAGCTATGGGATTTCTTTCTGTTCTTGTACATTATCACAAAATTATGTTGCTTGCCATCTATGGGATGCTTTGATCCAAAATTTCAGTCATTGTTTCCACATTTAGGGGCTGGAATGAACATCAAAGAAGTGGGTGTACTGAATTTGCTGAATGCCAAAGCAGTACAATAACATGCAAAGGATATAAGCAAATCCCAAAGGTAAAATGTGCTGCCAAATCTTGCACATAATAGAAGCTCTAAAGTGACAGTCTGTCTTTGACAAATGCATAATGATATCAATGCCAAGGGAAGGAACTAGCATGCTGAAAGGTGAATAAAAGAGTTGGGAACAATTCGCTACATTTACACATTTCCTCAGTGTGTTTTCACACAACAAGGAAAGCAGATGAGACAAAGGTATTAGGTAATCATTGGAGAAGACCGTAAAACTGCTGAGGTTTTTTAGTAACCTGGATATTTCCTTGCCTTGTGATGAGTTTTTAAAAACAAAATATGGTTAGGGAAAATTCATATTCTGAAAGAATAAAATGCAGTCCACAAGGTATGTAAAAAATGGTTAATTCTCTTTTCCTTTGAGAAGATCACATATAATGCCCATATGTAGTTGCAATGTGCTGTTCTCTTTCCTGGTTGATAGATTCCTAAATGCTTCAAATAGTTGCAAAGACAAGTTAAGGATTCCATATGCATTCACCAGATTTTCCAACAATGTGAACTAACTGGGTAATTTAAATGGGTACTAAAATGTAAAAACATGAGAATCTGCACAAAACCTATCAACTTATCTTGTAAAAGATCTGAAACCTACTTGTTAAATTCATTTTATTTTCCTTTCTTTGAAAACAAAACAAAACCCAAAGCAAATAATAGCTGTAAAACCTGTAACAAAAGGCTTCCTTCCCCAGTATGTCCAGCCCTTAGCAGAGGCGAGTCTCGGGTAGTTTAGCAGACCCTAGGCTGTTCTGGAGAGGAGAGGTTTTTCCCAAGGCTGCATGTTAATGTTCATCAGAGGGAGTCTGACAGAGGCCTGCTGAACTGCAGCACTCCTGCTGCAGCCACTCAAATATTCAGAAGGAAGTTCTGTTGTAATAAAACTTCAAAGAGATAACGAATGAGGACCTGCTCTTCCCCCATTAGTTTTCCTCCCTATCTCTGGTTGCTGAGCAGTCACCTCCAGATTTCATATGACTGCTGACTGAAAGCGTGGCTGCCACATGTCAAGAGTGCTGCTCAGGTGGTAGGTACATGGCCAGTCAGCATTTTGGCCAGGTGATAGCCATGTTCTGGTCATATGATTAAGAAAAGGCTATTCCATCTTTGACAAAGAGAGGGTTAGCCTTTGCAGGAAAAAGTGACATATTCTTGCCTGGCCTGTGGTTCCTGTACTCCAGCTACAGAGGTCTAAGGAGCAGTTAAAAAAATCTAGGTAGGGTAACATTCCTCCTGTTCAGTAACTGTGGAAAAAGCTTCTGATTGGCATGGGGTTTTGTTGAGACTGGAGGGAGTGTTTCCATTGCCTGGAAACATGGATTTTCACTTTGCCATTGCCTTTGGGGCAGCTGATTAACTCCTCAGGGTGCACCCAAACTCAGTTACTTGGGCTCTTGAAGCATCCCACAGAGGCACATATGTGGTTTAAAGCTGCCTCTGTCTTGCTCTTCTTTCCCCTTTTTTCTCCTACCCTGAAACTACAGGTTTTCTACTATGCTTTGGTGAAGTGTAGCAAATAATGTAATTCTTTATATATATATCATCCTGGTTTGTGCAAGCAATTAGGAAACTGAATGTCGTGCCCAGATGGGGACCTGATCCTCTATGCCTTGGCTCCAGTCCTGCATTAGATTTGTAGGGAGTGTGACCTACATTCTCTTCCAAAGAAGGCTGGGTAGGAAGGGACATCTGGTTTCGATTGTGGTTGCTCCTAAAATCTCTTATGAAGCAGAGAAAAGAGCTGCCAGTGGTCAGGCAGAGGTGCATCTGTTATCATAAAACAGGATACATACAGTCACCACTGAAGAAACTAGACAAATAGATAATGTAAACTAGATTAGATGGTGTCCAGTACTGAAGGAGAGAATGTCTAGTCTTTTGTGTTTTGTAGGCAAAGCGTCAGACCCCATGGCAGCCACCTGCCAACACTGAGAACGAGCCTGCTCTGACCACAAGACTGTCTCAGTGATAATGGGGGAAAAGCTGAAACTGTCAAGAGCTGGGAGATTCATGGACACTTTGCCAAAAAGGGAAAATAGTGGCAAGGATGTCCCATCATCTTCAGGATAGTGGTAACATCTCCTGAATGCCTCTAAAGACATGCTGCTTCCCAGAAATCTGGGTCAAAATATCACTATTTCTGCAACCCATCTACTTCATTGATCTCTTCTGTTGCATCCTTCTCTCTTGTCACAGAGGTACTGCTGGAAGGGATGCTGGGCAGATAAAAAGATCTGTGGAATAGGGACAGAGATATGGGGATCAGAAACTCAGGTGGAACTCCTGTAAATCCTCCCATTTGACGTTCTAGCCAGAGCCTGAAGATGAATGTGCAGCTATGCCTATGACTGTGGAAGGATGTTAGTTTACCTTGACTGGGAGTGAGATTCTATAAGTTGGTGGGCAAATATTGAGCCCACAGTAAAAGAAGAAAAAAAGCCCTTTGAACATTTGCTAGCCTGGAAAGAATGGCTTTAATCTAGTAGTTAATCTAATAGTGTATGGCAGAACTCCATACACTAAAATAATTACAGCCAACTTGCATGAGGGTAAAAAACTACATGTAATAGATAGATACATATAATAGTTCCTAATAAAGCCGCAAGGAAAAGAAACTAAACAGGTCATGAGTATTATTAATAATCACACTGACAAAAATAAAGAATAAACAAGGAAAACTGAAATTTGTAATATTTGATTATGAGTACAGCTGAACTGGAATAACAGAGACTTGGTGGCAGAATTAATATGGATGAAATATTAATATAAAGGATATGAAGGATATAGATTCTTCAGGAAGGAGAATCAGGTTGAAAGCAAGGAAGGATATCATGTGCTCAGATGTCCAAAATTGAGCTCAAAGTGTGTGCATGATGATAAAGAAGACATTAGAGTCTCCCTCAAAGCATTACATCTGGAAGTTCAAGCAAAGGATAATTTTGATAATTAAGTAGCAGAATCTTCTAAGGCCTTGAAATCTATGTGCTTTAACTATCAAACTGTTGGTAAAGGCATTGGTCAGCAGGTTCTTGGTTGTGCTAGTTAAAAGAGTGGAACTGAAGGTGAATCAGTCTTCCAAAAGAGTTGAGGTTTATGGGGTTTTTTGGTAGAGATTGTTTTCCTTTTTTTTTTGTGACTTTCTCAGATGCTCGCTTACTTTCTACCTCAGTAAAAGGATCTTTTGGACTTGCTGAACAGGTCCCAGGCATCCTCTAAGATCTGACAATATCTGTGCTTTGTTTGAAGCAAGGACAGCAAACACAGCAGGGAATTCACCTTCCTTAGCACCGTTGTATTGAATAATGAAAGTGTAAGGACTCTGCTTAAAGCTTAGTGAAGATCAGGCTTGTTTTAATTTGAATTCAGCTTAGCTGCAGAGTCCTTGTGTTTGGACTTTGAATTCAGAGCCAGATTTATTTTAGATTTTGCCTACATCAGGTAAATTATTCTTGTCAGACATCTTTTCAGTCCTATGACTTAATGAGACCTCTCAGGCAGGAGTAGGGAAGTCACAACTCATCTTTCTCAGTTTGCTGTTCGGGGGCCTATCCCACATTACTTCCTTTGTTTGGCTCACATTTCCAGGCTGCCTCCATACGTGCCACACACTGTGGTTGGGGATGCGCAATGTGACTGAGCCTTAACTCTCTAAAATCCTGAAAGTTGTAGGGTCTCAGGGAGACATTGTCAGGCAGATAATTTTGGGTTCTCTAAGCTCCTGTTTCACTCAGTCAAATAGTGTTTGTTTCTGATTTTCTTGGACATTGGAAAGGCCTCAGCAAATGACCAGTACTTTCCTCTGTGTGAACAGTAAGGAGCCAAGGCCTGAGGAATGTGCAAAAGTTATGGCACCATTCCACTGCAGAGCACTGAGGGCAGCAGTGCTTGGGTGGTGTGACTGTGACAGAACTCACAGTGCACAGGATGAGGAAAAGGCAAAGCAGGAAAAGTAAAATTATAGTCTTCAGGAAGATAAAGTCTCCTGAAGTTAGACAACTAGGAAGCAAGCTCAAGAGAAAAGGATGTATGACGCTGTGACAGCTGAAATATTTTGTAAATTTTATTGGATCAGACTCTACTAAATGCATCAACTGTAGCAACTGGCCAGTGTAATTGATACCAACTAAAAAGGGTAAAGTCTTCACCTAGGATAACATGAGGGCAGGAAACATTTTTTTCATTTTCTTGACACACTTCTTAATTATCCCTGAATCAATCTTATCATGGCCACCTGAAATTTGTTTGGAGAACGCAGGAAAGATTGATGAGAGAAATTTTTAAAAGTCGAATGTGACACCAGTTCTTTCAGAAAGGGAGAGTAAGAGAAAAAGAATTCTGGATGCCTATTTATCCAAAGTTTTTTCCACAATTCATAATGAATTTTTAAGCCACAAAAGATGACATGGAAATAAGTAGCAGCCAATATCAATTTGTGAAATTCATCCACTTGATGAATACGAATTTATCAGTTAGTCATGTCAAATTGATTTTATTTCCTCTTAAAACAGAGTAACAGGGCACAAGTAAAGGGGGGAAATGATAGGTCTCAGGTATTCTGACTGTTTGACCCCATGTTGCATGGCATTGTCTTGAACAACAATCTCAGTACTGTTTAAGGCCTGAGCTTGTGTGTTATGTCAGGTTTTGGGGCACCAAACTCCTAGAAAGACACAAAGGTAGTTAGAATCCAGGGGAGAATAACCAGGTCACAACAACATGACATGTATGAAAAATTGGAAGAAATGTATTGTATTTCTTTCTCTAGAATAAAAAAGACTGATGGGCCATGCGAACAGCCTCTGATTTTATTTACAGCAGCCTTTTACAGGAATTATTTGTTCTCTGTGGTAGATAAAACAGATTTGCTCTAGCAAATTCATACTAGACCTTAGGAAATAGCTTTCTGACTCTGAAGATGGCAAAACTGATTTTTTGAAAGGGCTGTTGAGTCTTCATTGCTGAAAATGTTTAAGAATGGGTTTAAGAGGAACACCTCTTAAATTAATGCTGCCTAGAGAGAGGGCAGAGACCTTCCAAGGGAATCTTATTTTCCACTGATTCCCAGACACAAAGTCAGATGTCTGCAAGCTGTGGTTTCTGTGCCATCCAGGGCAGGAGATTTCTTTGCAGCACAAGAATTTCTGTGCTTTACCTCCCATAGGTAGCAGCACACCTAAGGTGATAACCACTGTTCGGGAAGCTGCAGTGTCAAGCCAGCTTCCCTCACGTGCTCTGGTTTTACTCTCACAGCCTAACACTGTTCTTTGGCACCTGTGCTGCAGTCAGTCTTCTCCAATACAGTCAGTTTTTTCCTGTGGAAGTGCAGAGAGGTGTTAAACATTTTTTTACCAAGTCTTTTACTATCCATGTGTTTTCTCCATTCCTTCTACAGCTGATAGTGAGAAATGATGAAATGTAGCTTAGCAGAAAGTTTTTCCTGAATATGTAATCTTCTGGAATTGTGTTTAGATTTTCTGGAGTCCCCAGCAAATTAGAACATTTGGCTTTCCCATTGTTTCAGAACTAATTATTGAAGTAGCTAAATGTTCAAGAACATAAAAACGTACAAATGGGTGTTAGTTGGATGGATGTAGTAAGATTTTTTTCTGGCATGGAAAGCACAGTATTTATGAGTTAATTTAATCAGAGAAGAAAAATATTGAGTAGGTGATGAAGTAAAAATGATGACTGTGTATTATGTTTTACCATGCAGCTGAACAAACACATTCAATGACAGACTTTGGCAGGAGCTGCAAAGATGTTCTTGACAATGGCATGAATAAATATTAGGTGCCATACAAAATTCACTCCATTCCAGGCCTTGAGCAAAGCCAGGTGAGCTTTGCCTGGAAAACTTGGAAGAAACAATGCAAGCATGTTGGGGAAATGTAAACATTTACAGTATTCTCCCCAGCTGCTTTGCTGTAACATTTTCATTTGCATCAGCAACAAATGTCATTTTTTATCTACTCTACTTTCATTGCACTTCTAGGAATCAATTAAACTCCCAGGTACTTTAGAGTTTGTGGTAGGCACTTCAGTAATGTTGCCCAAATGAAGGACTTTATATTTGCTAAACAAAGTATATTGATCAGGCTTCATTTCCATTGCTGCAACTGCCTTCCAAAAATAAAAAGAAAAATAAATACTTTGATATAATTACTGGTCAATAAAGAAGCAGAAAGATATCTCCTAATAATTTAAAATGGAAATTAGAGAGAGGCTATACAACATGGATGTGGACTATTAAAAGAATGAGTATGACAATATGGAGGAGAATTTCCTTTTAAGGATTATTTTTTCTTCAAAGCTGGTATATAGTCGTAGTCTCTTGCTAAAAGCAGTATTGGTAGCTCAAGCACACTTGACTGCTGAGGAGAAAAGAGAGATGGGAACATCCTGTAGTGCTCTACTCTTTATTCTGACTCCACTGAGTGAAATTTAATTCAAGGTTGGTCCTCACATCTTCAGCGTTCAGAGGGCTGGTGCTGACAGTATTGTTTTTCATCTTAATTTTTTGTAATCCTGAGAATATTCTTAAATTGTGTTGGAACAATAATTTCCACTGACAAAAATTAAACTTAATGTGGAAGTTTCTCTCATTAGTTCTATTCTCTGCTGATCTCATTTTCAAGTGCACAATGCTCATTTCAGAAGTAGTGTTCTTAAGAGTAAGCCTCCTTCTGTGTCACTCCAGAAAGCAATGGGCACAGTCTACCTGGAATCTTTAAGCTGCTGTGCCCTGATGGTTCTACAAGGATAACAATGTCTCTCCTTTATGACATGGTGTGTTTGTGTGCCTAGGATTTGTTAACGAGTCCCAGGAAGGATAAGCCTGCAACAGAGAAATCACTGGCCTAGCTGGGAAGGAGAAAGACAGTTCATGTCACTTCTGCAGTTTCTTTGCTGGAATGAGTCCCAGACATAACTCAGAGTAGCTTCAGGCTCCTTGCCCATCTATAGCCCCATAGGTATGTTTTAGAAGCTAAGGACAGATGTGGTATTAACCTACCCAGCCCACAGCTCCCCTTTTTGACTTGTTCTCCCTATTCTGTGAGGGATGTGAGGGTTTGTGAGGATGTATATCACCTTCCTGTAAGGACTTCATAGGGACTGGGCCTGGCACATTTTATTTATGTTGGGTTGGTTTTTTTTTGTTTGGTTGGTTGGTTTGTTTTTTGGTGTGTGTTGTTTTTTGTTTGTTTGGGGTTTTTTTCTTTTTTTTTTTCTTTTTTTTCTTTTTTTGTGAAAATAATATTTACTGGAAATAAAAAGAACAAAATGAAAATCCATCTTGTCTGTTTGGCTTTCTCTCATCTGATCCTTTCAGAAGTGAAACCCTTAAAACTCAGTGAGTGGAGCAGCAAACAGACTACAGTGACATACTGCTAAAAAAGTCTAAAGGCTATTTTTTAATGAATGTAGCTTTTACGTGTCAAGATGATTGATATTAAAGGAGGAGTAAAAGTAGGTCTCTTCCATCTATGGAACATGATATGAACATCCATGAACAGTTTTGTTAGCTGAGGATTTAATGCTGTATTGCTCTCTGAGATTGTTATTTTGCATTTGAGTGTGTGTCTTACAGATTTCTTCTCTAAGTTTGTAGAGAACACTGATTTGCTTAAAATGACCAATATATCTTTTGTATCATATCTGTTCCACAGCTGTGGCTGCCATTATTAAACAACTGGGGCAGTAATTTTATGGCTCAAAACGATCCCAGAAAGGGAGATCAGGAGGCATCCTGATTTGTTTGCAGTTGTGTATTTTATAAGGAAAGTCAAGAGTTTAACCTGAGCCTCAGTTAAGAGATGACTGCATCACACATTATTATACCTATTAAAACTGTATCCAAATACTTATTGCTAGTGGAAGTTCTTCTGGACTTATTATGCCCCATGTATGGACATAAATGGATGTATTTTCACGTACACTGGGCAAGCAGAGAACTTAGCTTTTTTTAAAAATGGCAAATACTTTGGGAATTCTAGACCTAAAGACAACTTTGGTGAAAAGCCTGAAAAGTTGGGGCCCACACTTTGAATCAGATGATATGTTTGCTTCATTTGTTACATTAACTGTCCAGAGATGCATCACTTGTGTCATATCTCACTAGGACCTTGACAACTGGGATAGCAGTCCAGGAGCATCAGCAGCATGGGCATGGCATCTGGGATTGGCAGAGGTGTGTGTTGGACACCAAGAGAAAGCATAGTTTTAAGCTACCTTTTCTGACATATTTTGCAAACTTCACCTATCTGTTGTTATGCAAAAAGTCAAACCAATTCCCATCTGAAAGAATTCCTCACTAAAAGAGGACTCCTTTACTTCAGTGAATGGTTGTGAATCACCTACAGGAAAAACAATAAATTTCCATATATGAATGTTGGGGCAGAGGTTGCTATCTCATTTTACAAATTGTAAGTGAAACATTATTTTGGGAAAAAAAAAAAAAAAAAGATATCTCTAGCTAGTTAGGCAATTCCAAATCCTGAATATGGACTTGCAGATCTTCACTTTTATCCTGTAACTCTTAACTGCAGAACTTTTATCGATGTAAAACCAATACAAATTTCTATAAAAATTAAAGCTGTGTTGGTAAGTTAAAAGGTAAGCAGACTGAGTGCATAGGAGTAACTCTGAGCCTGACTTAAGAGCTAGAATAAATGAGCCCTTCAGTTAGGAGAGATATAAATACCCTCAGAACATGAAAGGGACAAGGGACAATTGCTCAATCATTTTGGTGAACTTACATCTCCTCATGCAATCTACTTGCTCCTGGAGACATTGCTTAGATATTGATATTTATCTTGGTTTGTTTCCTGTATGTCATCTCTGACAACACTTGAATAAATTTGATAGGAGAATAGATGGGTTTTTTAATCTCATGGTTATTTGAGTAGGTTCAACTGATTATGGAGAAAATAATTTTTAGTTATTTTATTTATCAAATACTACAGAACAGTTTCAGAAAGCCCTTAAATGCAGATATTTAAATAGCTTTAGGTTTAGCTATTGCATCTGCATGTACATCACTTTTTCCAGTGTCATAGCCATATTTTGAAAGACTGCGAAAGTGAACTGCAGATTTTATTGCAGGATATTTAGAATTACAGTTAATATTTGTAATGACATCTGTTCCTTTGATTAACTTTGGTTGAGACTGGGACTTAAATGAGAAAGAAAAGTTCTTGTCTCTTTATGGTTCCTCTCTATTTCTACAGAGTTAGAGAAATGTTTCAATCACTGAAAATACCAGAACAGCTGCTGACCTGTATTCAGATCTTTTCACCTGCATCTTTTTGTGGTGAAGGATTTGTTGACTCAACGATTGCATCGTGCTAATAAGCTGATAATACTTTATATTACTTTGGGAACATATTTACAATGCTCCTATAGAAACAACTGTTTCTAGATATTTCTCAGGAATATTATATACATAAGCATCAGTAATGACTTCTAATTTGTGGTTAATTAATGATGCCTGGCTGATCATAGTACAGGAAGGGCTCTCTCTTGGTCTGTATCTTCTAGTCTTGAAGAGATACAAGCAAATGAGATCTTGTAGCCAATAGATTGTGAGCTGTATGAATGGAGAAGAGATGTTACAGACATGAAAACAATTTCTGGTTGCATTATTATATTAATCCCTCTTTAAGGATTTTAGTCTTAGAAAAATCATTCTGTGTTACATTTAGCACTAAATAAATTTAAGCAAAGTTTTATTTCCAAGAGATTAATTTTACATAACATGTGGATCCCCACTTTCTTAAGATCCTCCATTGGTCTGGACTCATAAGCCATAGAAAAAAACCACTCCATTTCTCTAAGCTACTGTACAGTTTCTTGGCAACTGATGATAAACAGATATGGCTTGTTAGGAAATCTGTCTGCCTTTTTCTTATTTTAGCTGTAATCTGGAATGAAAACCAATGCTGTCATACAGGCTCCAAAAATAACGAATCAAATAATATTTATATTATAACTTGGGATGTAATATTAGATTAAGTCTTTAGGCTTAGCCATATTACAGAGAAAAATTGTAGCATGAGTTCTCCAATTCCAAGCAACAATGGCAAAAAATCAGGAGGCATTGCCTCCTTCCTGCCCATTTGCTCCTGGATGAGAACAGAAGCTACTTTCTAAACCCAAGTACTTTGAAGCTACTGTACATGACAATATGAAACTCTAAGACAGCTTTGGATTCCTATCTCAGATCCTTGTAGATTTAATAAACAGAGAAGGGAAGAGTGATTTCTTACTTGTCTGAATAAAGACAGGGCACTACCCTTTATGAGAGCTGGAAACAGCTGAATGGGAACTTTGAGACAAAATGAAAATTTTATGAACCATCCTTTTGTGAATCTGGAAGTCATTAACACCACAACACCAACCTATGGATATTGACAGACATTTTAAAGAGGAGAGAAGCTGAGATTTGGGCCAAATGGCAATACCCAGTGAAAACTCAGCCATAGAGACATAAATCAGTCATAAATCCAGATGCCAAGTTATTGGTTCACAAGTTAGCAAAGGACAACCAGCAAATAAGAAAAGATGCAGGCAGACACTAAGGAAGAGCTCAGAAGCAGAGCAGGGAACTGAGGGGAAGGACAGGTTAGGGAAAAGTGTGCAAAGAGAGTATTTGTTCTTATTCTGCTGATTTTGCATTAATTTTTCATAATAAGCCTGGCTGTTTGGAACAAGATATTTTGAATTATATAAATTCCTCCTTTTGACAGAAATGACCCTAGAGATCCCTAAATGTGGGATAATTTTAGCTACTGTACTTGTCATTGAGAGAATTTCAACCAGATTGTGTCTGAATACCATTAATTTTTTAAAAAAACACAGGAATTTTATGTGAGTGATTTTATGTTTCAATGAAATTAATTTGATACAGGAGCCTGTATAATTATGTTTTCCATGTTTTCTGGAAATTATTTTTTCTGTATTCTTAAGTAATTAAAATATTTGCCAAACCCATAAGATGCCTCTTTCTAGAGCAACTCTACTATGAGGTATCCTGGGAGGATATTAGATATTTCAAAATGTACACAAATATAAATTTAGTTTTTGAAAAATAAGACCCGAGCACCACAGTAATTATTGATGAATAGTGCTGTGTAAAAATCCTAAATATGCTGTCCTAATGTAGCCAAGAATTTTGAGTAAATTGTGAATTAAATGTGAAATAACTTGTCTATGAATTTGATCTGTATTTTTTAATGAAAATTAATCTCGAAGAACTGTGGGAAAAACAAGGAAATAGCAAAGGATCTTCTTAGCAGTCCAGGATTTTCTAGGAAAACCTTAGTTCTCTGCCAAAAGTTTCCCATATAACTATTTTCATCCTTCTTTAAAGGATACATAGTTCTCATCTTGAAGTACAATCTATTGCAAATTTTCTGCCAAAAAAGTGAGTTAGTTTCAGGTGGGTAATTCTATCATGCAATAATAATTTCTTTGGAAGGTGAAAAAAGCCTGCAAAAAATCTTGTTATTGCACTGTACTAAGAACATATAATTAATAAAGCTGTGAAGTAAAATAGTCTGCTGCAGCCCTTAAACCAAATAAATTCACCATAAACATGAAAAATCCTGCAAGAAAATAGTATTACAATTAGTAATTACTTGAAATATACTTACAGTTCCTGCAGTTGCTTTGTTTAATGAATTCATTTCAAACACCACTGGCACACTTGATGATTGACTTGAGCTCTCTCTTTGCATTGCTTTGTAGTTAATGGCAAACAGGACTTTAACTTTACCTCTCAAGCTCTGTATTACTTCTTTAACTGGCTAAATAAATACCTGGTACAGTTTAACAGTGCAGTTTCATATTCTTCTATTTCAGCAATGATGTTTAGAGGGTTTCTGTCCTCAGCTGATTTTTCCTGACCCACACCTGCCTTTGCAGTTGTTTTGATACAAATCTCTTTAAAGATAGGAAAAATAGGTAGGGAGCAGGTTCAGATGAAAACATTCCTAGTTTTTATCTACTTTTTCAGTGCTATTTTAAATTAAAACCCAGTTTCTTGAACCAATTCCTGGGTGTCCCTAGAAACAATCGTGTCAGCATGAGGGAAAGGATGGGGCAGGAATGAGGATTGTGAGCAGAGAGAGAGTGAGTTCCTTATTCTAGAATTGTCGTTGAAAATCATTAGAGACTATATCTTTACAGCAATCTAAAGCAGAAAAAAATATTTGGCACCAGAAACTTAGTTTAAAAATACAAGAAAAAGGAGGGAGCAGGGATTAATTCAGTAGAAGTACAGTAAGATACAATTAGCTCACATCAGTGCACCTGTTCCCCAATTTTTGGCACAGCATAAAATAAGAGATTAAATATTTATCTCTATCTATATTATCTGGTCATGCATGTGTGTGAGAACTCACATATGCAAGCAGGCACATGTGCAAGTATTTTCTTTTCCCTCCTGGGTATGGTGCTTGGCACGGGAACTGAGTGGAAACAGGCAGTGGAGGTGGCTGCTAACATGCAGGATACTGCTGGATCCAGTGCTGTCAACACCAGCCAGAGAAGGAGACTGCTAGAAACAAGGGCTAGGGTGTGGGTTTGACTTAAGATATGTATCTGCATAATTAAACTTAGGAAAATATATTCCTTTTGGATGGAACTGTGACAAGTTCTGTCAACTTTAATTCTAATCTGTATAATATTTTGAGGTAGTGTTTCTAAATTGGGATGTAAACTTGTAAAGTGGCCTAACCCCCTTCCCACATGTAGTGTGCATGAGCAAGCACTCACTCAGAAACAGATCTCACTCTTGATCTCCCTAATCAGAATTGAAAATATTAGGTTATAATTATTTTCTGTGGGTTTCTGTAGGTTATGACTACCTCACATGATTGTTACATGATTGGCCTTCTAAAGTTTTAATTGTATTTATTAAGGTTATATCAATTTCTTTCTACGTCTTGGAAATAAGATATTGGTTTATTAGGTTTTCAAGGAGCTGTTCAGGTGATTTCCTGTTGTTATGAGGCATGTATAGTCTCCCATTTAATTATTTTTGTTTGACCATTAAAATTGTCTGCTTTCTGTGGTAGCTCCTGTCCTGTTATAGCTGCATGTGTGACTGCTGTAACACTGAAACCTTCTCCACAGAGCACCTTTTTAAAGTCAGTAGATTTGTCTTGAAACTTCTATGGAGTTTGTATGAACAGGAGTAGGGAACAGAAATCCAACTTGTATTTTTTTTAAAGTGCTATTATTTATTTTAAAAATCATTTATTTGACAAATGAATGTTTAGGTGGAAAGCATCTCTTTTCAATTTGGCTTTCAGCATCCCTGGATGCACCAATAATCCTTTGGAGAATATGTCCCATACTGGGACAGCTGGGAGAGCTGCCCTGCCTGCTGGAGACATGCAAGCAGATCTTCCACAGCTGCTCTTTGCTAAGCATCTGGGGGTCCCCATGAACCCAAAGCTTGCTCAAGTTTTTTCTACCTGCTACCTACCCCCCTGCATCTCCCAGCTCTGCCCTGCCTGTTCTGTACTTCAGTGTGCGAGGGTAACGGAGTCATCTGCAGCAACCCCCTGCCCTTAGACACTGACCAAGCCAGAGATGCTCCCAGGAGCTGCTGTGCTGGTGGGGACTGAAAGGAGGAGTGGCTGCCCAGCAGAGCTGGGGCACAGGAAGCACCTTTGGGGGAGTAAATGCCAGTGAGGCACCAGTGGCTCCAGGACTTGGGAATCAGCCCTGGGTGTGACATAGAGAGGACAAAGCTGCAGGTTATTTGTCCTCAGACATTCCTTTCCATGTGGGCTAAGCAGGCAGGCAGCCTGGTATGGGTGATAGGAAAACTACTGGTGGATTCAGTGAACTTTTCTGACAGGTGCTTTCCACAGTGCAACTATATTATTTCTGCTGCCTGCTGGCTTAGGAAGCAAATTTCTAGTTGCTTTACATCCTAACCAGCCCTACTCCTCTAGAAATTTCCTTAGCAGTTTTGCAGGACGCTGTATTCATGTTTGCACTACCTTTGCAGCCTCATCAACACTACTGTACTATCTGATGTGAAGGCTATTAGCCCTGATTCAATTATTTTTGTTTATTGACATGATAATTTTTTTCCAGACCTATAGTGTTTTCAATAATACACTAGATTTCTCATCTGTCAGGTCTTCAGACAAAAAAAAACCCTATTTGAATAGCTGTTAGTCTTTTCCTTATTCATCAGCAACTTTTTTTTTTCTTTTTTTTTTCCTTTTTTTTTTTTTTTTTTCCCAATTTCCAAATTGGCAAAAATACAAGAGTTCAAAACTATCTCATTGAAGTCCACTAGTGCTGGATTGAGTTTTGAACAAGTAAAGACAAACTTTATAATTCTTAGATAAAGTGACAAGGTAGAAAGTAGCTGATAAATGGCTGTTGTTCTGTACTTCTTAGACACAGAAGACAGAAATAATTTTCTCTAAATTTAGTGCTATTATTATTAAGCTATTCAAAAAAACTGAATCCCTTCTCCCAAGCTGGAGATGGTACCTCTGCTGGGTTATCATTTTATGTGCTTATGTATGTATGAACTGCAGGTGACTATTCAATAAATCCATTTTTCTTGTCATTAATATTAAAAGATTTCCAACTTCCACTTGCATGCTTTATTTATGATCAAGTTCTTGCAATCAGAAATGTGATCTTTAATAAAATGAAATGTATGTGTCTGATGGAAAGAAGCATTAATCATGCAGAAAGCAAGCAATACACATTTATTTCCTTTTGCCATATTGTCACATTGCATTTCTATAGGTTAATCATGATTTGTAAGAAATATGTAAACATATTTTCAAAGAAGTGCCCTCCTTTAATGCGCTGTGAGTCCAAATAAAGAAGAGTATGTTCAGTTCCCTCTCCAGTTCAGGGAGTAGGGCAATCCAATGCCCATTTACCTCTGCTCGCCTCCTAGGTATTTCTATTATCTTGCCTGTTGTGGATTCAAAAATTAGAGACATGAAGTTCCCTAAAGGATACATTTTAAACATCAGTACCACAGTGAAGTGATTCTAATTTTCCATAATCTTACTGAAAGTTAGCCTATTCTTTGTAACACTAATTAGCGTTCCCATGAATGCATAGAAATTATTTGTATTGATATTTTATTTATTTGCATTATTCCATCATGGTTAATACCATCTCCTGCAAAAAAAAACGGATTTGCAAGTTTTTTAATATTCTGCTTAAGCCAACTTGGGATGTTTATTTAGCAATAAACTCATTTTAGAACTTAGTCTTTTGGCAAAGAACATTTTCAGAACAATGTTTTCACTGAGTGAACTACACCCTATTTAAATCATATAAAAAATGAATCACATAAATTTAAAAATTACATTCATAGCAGAGCTGTACCAGGCAAGAAGGTGTGAATGAAAAATGACGGAAAAAATTCTTTGAATAGTTGCATTAATTTCTACAGGAATTAATTGCACTTATCATTATTTCCTTTTGTGTTCACTGTCATCAACTGCCACTAATCAGATGGATCTCACAGGCCCACACAAAATGTAAAGTGACCCACAGAGTCTTCATCCCAGGCTCAATTTGGCACTGCATGCACAGCTGACTGCTGTTCACTGCTCAAGAAGCAGAAAAAGCTGAACAGGCTCAGACTTGCCTTGGCAGCACAGCTCAGCTCTCAAATGCTGAGCAGTTTGTGTTACCTAAGCAGATGAAAAAAATTAAAATCGACAACACAAAGACATTTGGTGCTGGATGTGTGTGCCAGCCTCAGGGTGGGTGTAACAGAGCTATTCCCATCACCTGTTCCTCCTGCTTGTACAGCCTCAGCTGCATGCATCATAATGTTCCCTGGATGCTAGATGAAGCTGCAGGAGCCTGGGGTAGTCCTGGCACTGGAGACACTGTGGGGCTTTGGCACAGGAATGGTTTTAATGTGCTGAGCATGATGAACATGAACATGTAGTGCCTAACTTTGGGCACAGGTAAGCCTGAAAGCTTAGGTGCCCTGAGGTTGATGGCTGGGATGCTGTGGGTGGGTGTGGGCAACTGAGGATCTAAGCTTTGAACTTGGGTGCTTGCAATGGCAACAGGATCCTATATCCATCCACCTGAATCCCATCCTTAGCCTTCAGTGAGCTGGGAGGCTGCTGCTATGGGAAAAGCCCTGAGGACAAGACCCTGAATAGCTGTAAGTTGGCAGAGTAGCACTGTGTGTATTGAAGGACACGTAATTTACACTACAGGAGGATTTGGCCCTCTGTCTTTAGTTGGAGTCTTTAGTCAAATCAGCACATAGCCAGTATTAGAGGCAGCTCATTATGGAGGAGACATTTTCACCCATGCTCTCTTTCTGGGAGATCTTCTTTGATGACTTCTGTGGCTGTACCAATGCCAAGTAGAGGTCACTGCCACTTAGGAAATAAGTTTCGTAGCCTGAAGCTACACAACAGAAACTCTGGCATATGAGGCTCCTCTCTGGGCCGGGGCTCTGTGTGTTTGGGGGCAGGGATTTGCAAAGCTGTGTAGCTGACCAGGGTGAGTAGTTGTGCAATCTAAGGATCTTTCTCTTCTTTTCTTTATATTTTTCCCTTCCCCACATTTATTTTCTTCATCTCTTCCTTTCTTGTTTAGTTAAAGAATACAGCTCCTATTCCTATTCCAGATCCATTTAGGACTGTCACTCATACAGAGCTCCAGGTACAGCCAGAAAAGCAGAGCTCTTGAATAACTGATGGTTGAAAGGCACTATTTGGCAGTGCTAATTGTACACAGAGTAGTGCCCAACGACACCCCTCTATCTAATGACTTGTCATTGTATATATTTTATAACCCTAGTCTTGAAAATTTGCTTACGCTGATACCCATAATTCAAAGTTGGTGCCACAGTTTTAACTGAATTGTGGAAGTATTCCAAGACCCTCCTTCATCTCAGTAGTGGCTGTGGTAAATTCCCTAGAACTAATAAAACTCACAAGTGGTCTTCTCAAAATGCTGTTGTGTGTAGCTTCAAATTATGGACCAGAAGTTTTGCATGATTTTATGCAGTAGATGTGCTCTAAGAGAAAGAGTATATCTCTTTTTTTCTTCTCTTTTTCTAAGAGAAAGGACTCTGGTAAAGTAACTCATTTACTTCAGAGAAAATCTCATAAACCTTTCCCATCGCTTTCTGTCTTTTGATACTAACTTACAATAATAATAGCAAAGAAATTCAAAGGTATTGAAGAGCAGTTTAGAAGCAGCCCTGTTTTAAGACTGTTTAGACATAATCAAAAAACAGAGAGTGATTTTGTCCATGCTTTGAACACAAGGTAGTTTTGCTTGCATTTTGCAAGTGTGGCTACTGTTGTGAATTTCAAGTGACACTTTCCTTTTGCCATCAATATGCATCTTCTGTGGCACATAGAGCTGACAATAAACTTCAGTGTGAGTTTGGTACATCATGCCTTTATTTGTGCATTTCTTCTTCAACTAGAACTGAATAATTAAAAGATTCCCACCTTCCCAGCGGCTGGGAAGGTGAGCTTAGTGTAGAAAATCTGCTCATGTTATTGTACTTCTGTGGCTTTTAGAATTGGTGTACAATAACTCAAATAAGGCACTTACTAGAGAGGTAGCACTGAGATATACTGATCATACTGATAGAGCTATGATTATATAATTATACCACTCTAGTAACATGAGTACATTTTCTTGCATAAGCAAGCCTCAAGTCAAACCCCTAACATTATTAAATTGTAGCTTTGCATTATGAGCAGTAACACTATACAGAGTTTCAGACATTAGAAATATTTAGTCTGTTCACAGGGGGCTAGAACAGGATTATATCCTTAGTGTGTAACAGTGCTTTGTTTCTTCTAATTTTAAATGTCTCAAGGGAATGGAGCTTTCACCATTTCTGTAGAGACACTATTTCACAGCCCATAGATCTTTCTGTCAGGAATATTCACCTTACAGTCTCACAAATTTTTTCTTCTATGCAAGTTCGGTAGCATTTCTAGCTCTCCTGGATAGCTTTATATGAGAGAGGTGAAAGGAGAGTAATTACAGAGAGAGAGAGCAAAAACAGTGAAGTCTGAAGAAAGCTCTAAATTACTTCCCCATTAAAAAAATCACAGCACCACAGACTGAATGTTGCTCTCATCAGCACCTTGAACAGTTTGAATCCTGTTATGATAAATGTAAACTTAAAAGTATCTTAATGTCAAATGGAGCAGGAATTTTTTTAAAAACAAGAGAAATTTCATCTAGAGATAAGAGTAAAATATTGCTTTGATTTGATTCACTCTAGTAGATTTCCTCCCTTAATCTGATATATCTGCTTTAAACCTCAAGGAATTTGTGCTGGTTTATAGAGAGTGAGACCTTGCAATGAAATGGAGAAGTGGGAGTTAACTTTAAAAACATACTGGCTTTCTCCCAAGCAGTGAGTGCTGACAAGTATAACCATGTTACTAAAATCACATCAGGAATGTGATATATTAAATAAAAACATGATCATCTACAGCCAAAGTAGTTTGTATTTTATCCATGAAAAAGCATCATGTTACATCAATCTGTCCAAAAAAATGGGGCACATCAGAAAACAATGTTAAGAAGGCTTTTTAAACACATCATTGAGATTACAGCACCTTTAAAAATAAACAGCACTGAATACCAACACAGGTAAAATGTCATTGTGAAGCCCAGATCTGAAATTCAACGGCATGCTTTATAGCTTTCCAGTGTGTGATAAAATCTGTTCACCAGATGTACTATCTGTCTCCTGTGTAGCATACTTGAGCATCATCTAGGTCTGAGGCCCATTTATTTCATGTAAATGCCTTTCCTGTGCACACCTTAGGGCACCCTAATTCTCCATTTTATTTCAGGCACTGTACAGGGTACCATCTGGTAGTGTTAAGCTCATCTCATTTTATTGCACTATTGCAGGGGCTATATCCAGCCCTATAGCATTCTTTCAATGAAGAGAGAGTTCAGTTACTGCCAGCTATTTATTTTTGCCAGAAACAATATACACGTGCAGAGTTCATATGTATATCAGTCTCACCTGAAAAGCAGGTCACTGCTTTTCACCCCACGTGGTTAAAAATATCTAAATAAATGGTGACTCGCTGCTATCAGGTACAGCAGCAGTTCTGGCGTGGTTCTCTTTGGTTGAGAGTAGGAGATCTTACTCCTCCAAGTAATGATGTCTCTCTAGTATCTTACTTTTATTAGTTCTACTAAAATGAGAAAAAAAATATGTCTCGCCTTAAAAAAGCACCTTACAGGAATAGCTTAATATTTAAAGGTAGCAATATACCTCTCAACTGTACTTTGTTACAAAGTTCATTTGCTATTTTAGGCAAACAAATTTACTTCTTTATGTCACATTTCCACTTGTTTATTCTTGTAAATTATTGGCATTAAAATATTGAACTTGAAGTTGAAATTATAGAAAACTTCATCCATTTCTAGTTTCTTCTTCATTGTCTGCCATTTTTAATCATCTCTTTCCTTTTGAGTCTTTGTCATGTATCTTAATGGACTGCTTTTTTAAAAATCTCTTTCATGCCAGCAATATGTGGTCTTGGTTATTGCTACTTAGACATCTAACTGCCTGCTTGGGCCTACAAATGAGGGAGTTGGAAGTCTAAGTAACAATAATTACTCCCTTGGTTTTCATGTGCAAAAAAGGAGCCTGGTTTTTCAAACTAAAAATTTTGATGGCAATAGGTTTGAAGTATGTCGGGTTTGAAAGTGCAACGCTGTTGTCTTCTGTAGAGCCTAATTCTACTTTCCTGTAAACTCTGCTGATTTCAGAATGGCTGCATGTCATTAAGGCAGACCAGAATTACCCTCACTGCTGCAATTCTAGCAATGTTGGAGGGGAAAAAATCCCACCTTAACTTAATCACAGCTGAAACATGATGGGAAACATTCAGCACCAAGTTAGATGCCCTACAACAAAATACACAAGTTTCAGTGTTTCTTAGATGTGTAAAAGAGATTCCATTCCTGATGTCAATGTCAGCATGAATGAAAAAATTAACTGCTTTTCTCTCCCAGGCTTTTTAAAAACTATTTAAATCACATTTTCATTGCATCCCCTTCCCCTAGTGTTTTCTCCCTAGGCTACATCAAGACCAGAGTAAGGTTATTTGAATGTAGCATAACACCATCCCTCCTCCCTTCATCTTTAAAGCTCTGTCTCCTCTTTGGAGCAGTAGTTGGATAGGATATTATCCTTTGAAGAAATATGTGTGTCACTTGGGAGCAATAGTAGTTGTGTTAGGCAATGCTTCTAGATAGTGCTCAGGCAGTGTAGATTCTCTAGTGATCACAGCAAGGGGTGGCATTTGCCCTTTCTCACCCTGGGCAATGGCAAAGTTTCCCATCTAGTGAAAAGCAGAAATGTTCCAGTATGGTTCCAGGCCTTCTGCACACTCTGTCTGCTGCCATTTCCCTGGTACCACTCATGTATCACTCTTTTCAGCTGTGAAAACCTGGATGAAACATTCATGTGACTGAATGCTCCCAGGAGCTGGGCAAGTGTCAGTTTTGATCCATCCTCAAACAAGGCAAGAGATGAAAGAAACTGAGGGGAGGGGAGATTTGAGAGTATTAATTTTAGATAGATATTTGAGTTACACAGCTTCCATTTCCAATGCTGGAAATTGCTCTCTGTCTATAATCTGCTGCATATGACAAGGACATGACAGTGGACTGCTTCAGAAAATTGCTTGGCTCATCTCTGGTGAGCAGCACAAACACACCATCATAAAAAAAAAAAATCAGTGTTAAATGCATTCTCCCCTTTCTCCTGACTTCCTCACATCATTGATTACTAGTAGCCACAGCATGGCACTAATAGTCATGTCTGAAAATCCCACTTTCCAGATAAATAAATTATAACATAATGAAGCTTTAAAAGGTGGAATTATGTTCCTTAGTGTGAATTCTCTATGGTTTTAGTTCACTGGCAATGACAAATGTAGGTAGATTGACCTGGATTAGCTGTCTGTGTTGATATAAAGGACATGTGAATAGAAATAATAACTCTCTTTATCATACATTGTTGTAGAAAGTGTTTATTTTTCTGTTTTCAGTCTCAGCTGAAATTGAGAGTACTGGATTGTGACTAGACAAGCTGTGATTCTTCACAGCCAAAGAATGTTTTTTCTGGTGATTTGTAAATCAGTAAAAGTCTCAAAAACAAAACCCAAAAAGCCTTCATATTTACAGAATCACAGAATCACAAGGTGGGAAGAGACCTTCAAGATTATTGAGTCCAACCCAGCCATAACACCTCAACTGAGCCATGGCATCGAGTGTCACATCCAGTGTTCTTCTAAACACATCCAGGGATGGTGACTCCACCACCTCCCTGGGCAGACCATTCCAGTACTTTATCACTCTTTTCATAAAGAACTTTTTCCTAATATCCAACCTGTATTTCCCTTGGTGCAGCTTAAGACTGTGTCCTCTCATTCTGTCTGCTGCTGCCTGGAGAAAGAGACCGAACCCCACCTGACCACAGCCACCTTTCAGGAAGTTCAGCTAGAGAGTGATTAGGTCACCTCTGAGTCTCCTTTTCCTGAAGGCCTCCATCTCCTTTAGCTTTCAAGCCACTTTTTCTGTAAAAGTGTTAATGAAAATCTTAGTTTGAAAACTCATTTCTCCCCTTCACCCCACCAACAGTTCATCAACAGTTCATCTCAATATTCCAAATACCTTCATCTGTGAAGAGCCAAATGTTTAAACAAGTCACCATAGACCTTAGAGGAGTCAGAGCTCAGAAATTCTGGTAGATGACTGAGTACTGAGATTTTCTATATACCAAGAAATGATGCTTTAAGGAAGGGAAGAGAACTTGGCAAGGTGTGATAGACAGGTGTGGGTGCAGCAGGGTACCAGACAATATCTGTTGAAGGGCTGAAGCTTAAATATAATTAAGACTGTTCATTTGTCTTAGCAAAAAGAGAACTCATAGATTTTTATTGATAAAAATGCAAATGTGATAATTTGAACTAAAGGGGGAAACATAATGGCACACGCTCATATCTACATTTATTTTCCATTAGCAAAATGCTAATTAGCCATTAATCATTTGATACTGTATATGTAGCAAAAAGCAGCTCAAAGTCAAATCGTCTAAATAAATAGCACAGTAGCCAGTCAAGGTGAAAAATACCATGATTCTTTCTGAAAAAGAAAAGTAGAAATCATTGTTTCCCTCACAGAAATTGTAGCTGAGGCATACATACAGCTGTAGATATGACACTGGGGATTATGTCCAGGTAGTCAATCTTCTACAAGTGGCTGCAGCTTAGTGGAAGGACATGTATTTGA
>WBNO01029123.1:31037-104329 GCA_013400575.1 Peucedramus taeniatus
CCTGGGATTCATTGGACAGTGGAATTTGAAAGCATCACAGCAAAGCAAAGGTTCCCTCTGAGCTGGATTCCTGGTGCAGTGACTTCTGCTCTTAGCTAATTTCTGCTCAGTTCCCACTGCACATTTTTGCATTCATAGGCCCCTGGAGTGCTGTGCAGTCAGACCTGCCAGCATTGCCTGTTTATTTCAGTCTCTGGTATGATATTGAAAGTAACATCTCAGCCTGGAAGTATATTAAATGAAGTGTGAATGCAAATTACTACCAAACCATCTTTTCCATTTTACAGAAGGTTCTTGTTTGATTGGTTCATTTTACAAGACTTAATTCAGTAGGATGGGCTAGGCATTTTTCCCATTATAAAAAATCCCTAATAACTAGTTCCACATCTGAGACAGTGAAGATTAAAATCAGCCATTGTGTAGTATATGAGAATTAACTATTTTTCATAGGGTTTTTACTGTACATTTGGGATTATGATTTCATATTATGCAAATGCATTTTATGAAACCATAACACATAAATGTGTAGTATTGTTAATGCACATTTGCTGCCTAGCATGTGAGGCCTCCAAAAGAGCCATTCTGGTGTCTTCTCTCATTGTGTATTATGAATAATAAACAAAATGTAGTTAGACATATTCTATATTACAGAACAATAATAGTAAAAATTACATCCTGTCATTAATATGCATCAACAGCATGCATCCTGGTAGCTCAAAAAGACATCTCAATGTGAATGCATGTTAAACAAAAAGAAAAAGTTGTCAAATTCACAGCAGGAACAGAGACTGTTTGGGATAGCTCTGACTGCTGTACTTGGAGGAAGGGATAGTAAACAAAATCCTTCTTATTCTTCATTTCTTTCAGCCTCACAGTGGCATTATCTTTGCCACTGCAGTCACAGCCTGCATGTTAGTTCCTGTGTCATATTTTACAAACTACTTTAATAAGCCTCAAAATAACTGTTCTTATATTTGTTTTCTAAAGAACTTCAAAGAAGCAACTGGTGTGTGAGCAGCCTTGCTGCTATGCTGATGTGCCTTTCCTGGGTGCTCAGCTTTTTAAAAGCATCCACGTGCAATGCTTATGTTGATGAGGCCATTCAGACATGGAATCACAACTAAATATTCTTTCTGCTTAAATTAGTAATGGAAAAGGAAGTAATTTATATGTTTTTCCACTTCAGTCTGATTTTTTCACTATAGGTGCAAAAAAAATCACTATCAATAAAAAATGTTTCAACACTTGCTTGTGAAGTACAGGTGTGATCCTATTTCCACTTATTTCGTGGATCTCAGAACTGTACAGAGTATCCATTTTCCTTTTTGCAGTGGCCAAAGTCACACTGGCTAGTTTTATTCTGCTGTAATGTATAGAAATGCATCCCCCTACCTCTTACCTGTTACCATCGCTTCCATGAAGTCACAGCTTGCCAGCCACAAATCTGTGCCAGTGTAATAAACCCAGTGCTCATCTAGTGTCATTATTCATCTTTCTGATATCCTGGAATGGTATCTAGGGTCTTTTATGGGCTTGAAAAATCTGAAAAAAAACCTAAACAAAACCAATCAGAAAAAAAAAAGCAGCTCAGTAGGGGAATGGAGCTGTTCTGCTGTACCCCAGATGAAACCAAGATGAAATCTTTACTAGGGCACCTTCCAGGTGTTCTGGTACTGAATGAGTCTCATTCTGTCTGGTAGAGCTCCTTCCAGGGTAATCCTGTCCATATAAGCTGAAATATTAGAAAGATTTTGAATGTCTTTTATAAACTGACTTGACCACAGGTTCTGGGTATTATTACTTGAATATAGTAGAGATTTAATTAGAACTGCCTTATAACCCTTTATCATAACAAGGGGGAAAGATTAACTTGATACCAAAGTTCATTAGAAAAAATATTATTTTAATTCAAACATCTGTATTTTGAAGATTCTTACAGGTGTCAGAGAAGATTCCATGTCTAGATGGCATTAAAAGCATATCTAAACTTGAGCAGATAAACACTTGAAATTACATCTTCTGTATGATGAAATTTGCCTATCTATAAAGCTCTTTTTCTTGCTTTGGGGTTTTTACCCCACTGCAAAAAAAAAATTTCTAAAGGTAATTTCACCAGACATTTGGAGACTTTAAAGTGCTTTTCTATCCATATGGTTCTTTATGAATAGGTAATTTTTATCTCTGCTCTACCCAACTGAATGTTTATAAGACTGTCTGGTCTCAAAGATGCCTGCTTAAAACTATAATTGCCTTCAAATGACTAACATGAGATTTATTCATTTATCCTTTCAGTACTTTGCAACTTATTTCCATTTTTTTCTCCTTCCATTTGCCTCCAGTAAAATCCTAAATTTTTCTAGTTTGTGCTATTTGAATTAGACATTTTCACTTATTTGTATAAGTAAGCAGTCTTGTACGTTTGCGACTGTAAATCATTCATCCATTAAAAAACTCTATTTCCTCAAATTGCAAGTTCGATTCATTGAGGAAAGAAATAAACCTTGCTGTGGAATAGAATTATGCAATGTCATGGACACATTAACATTTGGATCAAAATTTTACATTGTGTCAGCCAGTAAACAGTATAAATGGTTCAGATTTGCAATAAATAATTGTCTATTAATACCTTGGCGTGGTGTAGCAAATTAAAGTCTCACTTCAGTAAGCACAGATGTAGGTAAGAGCTGGGCCTAAAGAAAGCAACTGCTATGCAGCATTAGAGTAGAAAGAGCATCATGAAGCATTACAGCATCTTTCCAGGAATGAGAATAATGTATACAGATTTAAACAGTAATAGACGAACGTAGGGGGGAGGTAGGTTGCAAGTGTGGTTGAGTCTAATCAGGCAAGATTTAGAACCATTTGTTTTAGATGCTCTGGCAGACGCTTCCCTTGCAGAAGATTAAGAGAAGCATTTTAAAATACAGCTTTGTGTGCTGTTGCATACGAAACAGAGCTCATAATTCAGGATGATCGGGACATTTGATACTCAGGGACCCTCTGGGTCATTATGTTGGGTCTGTTCCTGTTGTAGTCAAACAGCCCCCAAAATATTATCTATTTATTTCTTTTGTTAAGCTGCCGTATTTGCAGCTTGCAGGTTGTTGCCAATTGTCTTGAGATTTTCACAAATTTAATTGCTAACTAAAATTTTGTCGAATTGCTTCAGTAACTTCCTGCCCCACAGACTGTGAGCAGATGGTCCTGAATGATCAGTATCTGAAACTCAAAGTTCAGTTTCTCAGTATGGGTTATTTCTGTGAATTTTTTAACAAGCAGACATGCCATTTAGTGCTGAAATTCAACACAAATGAAAGTATGATAATAGATTAATTTAAACATTTAAGTATATATGAACAATTAGGTGTTAGTAATTATTTGAGAACTCTGGTGCATAATGTTGTTTCATCTGTCTCTAGTGATATCCCCCATGAACCATAATTGTTGTCACTCCACTTTTGAGCAATTTTTTTCTTTCTTTTGTGTTACCAACTCAGCCCATAATGCCATAACACAATCTAGTTTGTCCATACACTAATGGGAAGGCATTAATCAAAATATTCTTCTCTGTTACATTAACTACAGAGCAATATCTTTTAGAGCAATATATTTTTAGAAGGCATATTTGAGACCAGACAGTCTTATAAACATTTGATTGAGTAAAGCACAGGTAAATGTTACCTATTCATAAGAAACCATATGGATAGAAACACAGTATCTCCTATTTCTTATATCTCCTATTTCTTATATCTCCTATTTCTTTCTCCTTATTCTCTCATATTTTTAATGGTTTCTTTGTCCACAAGTGTTTGAAAATGCACCTCAGTGTGCAGGACTGCAAGTCATCCATGGTCTGTGCTTGAATGGCTGAGCAATTTCTCTCATTTTCTCTGTCATGTTGTGTTCATGTCCTTGGCGTCCGGAGCACGAGTCAGTGCGTCTGTAAGCAGAGTACAGGGTCTGTTATTTTGTGGATGTGAAGCTGGTTGTGCTAACTGCACAAGACAAGGGCTTAAAAATCTTCCTCCAGTCCAAACAAAATCTGTCTGCTCTGAGGGAGCACACAAAGCTCTGCCTTCTGCATTGCCTCATGCAGTGGGACTGGTGAAAGGGTTATAAATGTACCCATGAGAGCCAATGCCCCTGTGCTTCGGAGCTCCTTGGATAGCCTTGAGAGGCTCTCCCTTAGCTCCTCTGGCATTGTTGTAGCTCTTCTCCAAATCTCTGAGGTTATTAATAAAAACCTGAAAATCGTTGATCTAATAAAATTCATGTCACTCCTTGGAGCACTTAGACCTCTAACTTCCAATGATTTGCTCTGTTTGTGCAGCATACTCTGCTCACTTGAGTCCTTGCATAGTTACTGTGAAATAATGCATGCTATTACATGGTGATCCACAGAGTAACTTCACTGGGAGCAATGGTGATTACAGAGTAAATTGTGTTAATCTTCCCATGCTATTGTTTGGTAGCTGTGTAATTATTCCAGGTCACCTGTGCAAATTAAGTTGCTAGGTAATTTTTCTCTTACTCCCTTCTTGCAACAATTGCCAGTTAGAACACCGATGGTGTCTCAGCAGGGTATGTGAATCCAAGCCTGTCAGAGCTATGCATTGCTTTCTATATGCAACTCTTATATTTATGTTAGCAGTAGAAAACTGATTCGAGAGACAAAAGTTAAATTTGTCTACATGAACAGCTGCACCTCCATTTTTTCCTCATCAAAATTGAGCTTAATATTACATTGAATAGACCTCATTCACATCCTGTTGCTGTGTAGGGACTTCTGAAATTAATTAGGCATCCTGAATTTACTACCACTCTTATATGTTATGAATTTTGAACAAGACAGACACAAGTTTGGTGAAACAGTGAAAAATCTCAAGTGGGATTTGAAGAAGGCTGTGGCTAAGATATCTCATAGCATCAAAAATCAGCCATAAGCCATGGTCAATGAAGTACTGTTTCTGTGGCCAGAGAATGCAAGTCACCAGAGATGACAAGATGTGACTTTTCCCTTAAGCAATAAAGTGCACACATCCACAGTGTGTATGTGGATGCTAGGGAGATGAGATGACATGTCCTGACATGATTTCCTTTAGTACCAGCCTGAGTTGCATGCCAGAATACAAAGAATGATACATGATACAAAACCAGCTCTCATCAGTGCTCCAGCAACCTATGCCACACTATTTAGGCATGCCTTTCCAGTGACACTCCTGTCTCCAATATATCACAACATAAAGAAACACACATATCAATGGGCACAGCATCATTCTTGTGTAGAAAATTTCACATTTATTTTTAAAAAATCAAATGTAAGCAGTCCATCTCCTTACTAAACTAATTAAAAATATAAATACAATAAGCCCTGAGTTTTTGACAGGCCATTAAAAGACACAAAATATAATCAAATACAAGGACTGGTTTCAATACACAACAGAGTGAAATTATAATATAAAATGTTGAGGATGAAGTTAAATTAACACTCATTTTGTTTCCATTGTTTCTCACCCTGGTGTCAGTCTCTGGATTTACACAGTGCAGTTCTCCAAAGGTAAAGGCTTTGGCAGTTTATTCTGTGAAATCAAATATGCCAGTTACTGTTTTCTTATGACTTTTAAATATGCATCCTAGCAGCAATAGCAGCTGTGTGTATTCCACACAATGCTTTTTTGACCAAAATTTTTGACATAATTTTAAATCCTCTGGATTTTTTTTAGCAATAAATATATACCCTCCAATTATAGCCTTTAGAAATCACTTTGGTCAGAAGTGAATCAGTGCTTTTGGTGGATCAGCTTAGGGTTTCCAAGCAGGATTAAGATCTATTAAGCATTTTCCTTGTAGGAGCTTTAATACTGTGTGATGGGTCTGCACTGGGCTGTCATCCTGGCATTTCCTTTCTTTCACATGGGAATCCCAGTTCTGAAGATACTTGTGGTATATACAGCTTACTCAGGGTCTTTTCAAGGGCAAATAAATATTTCACTTAGTGAATTAGAATAGATCTGACTGCAGAAGGTTAGTTTGGTGTTTGGCTGTAAAATATCCTTCTCCCATTACACTGGCAATGTGAGGAGTTCTCCAACATAACAAAAAACACTCCAAACAAGCTGAAAATGTATGGGTGTAGCCACTGTTAATATTTTCCTGTTGACCTTGATTTATGAACAGCATAAAGAATGTCCTGAATGCATTTGAATTTCCTTTGAACTACCATTTAGGGGGCTTCAGTAATATTCCCTGTATTGTTTGGAGAAAAGTAGGGGATGCTGCTGTGAATGAAAATGCTGCTTCCTGGCATGCTTCAGCTTCCCTTTACTGACATCCCACATATATTCACTTGTATACAAGATCCTAGAACAGTGTATAATATAGTTTTCAGCTGAATTGATTTCAAACACAATTTGGCCTGCCTATAAATTGGTACAAGCTCAGTTTTTATGGATCTGGACTTGAGGGACCTTATTTCCTGGCACTGGGAAAGGAGACAGGATCAAAGCTGTGGTCCCTTGCATGGGTGTAACAAGAGCCCCTATGCTGAGCCACCAGGATGGGAGAGCACCCCAAGAGATTTACCTAAGGATGCAGGAGTTTCTGCCCCAGGGCTTGTCCACCTCAGGAATTCCCTGCAGAAAGCAAAAATGTGAACTTAGCCCAGAGTTTTGTAACATTCCTTGGACAAGCTGCCCAAGGAGCTGCAGTGAAGCAGATGAAATGCTATGGAGTCACATTCTTGTTTATTGCTCATTCTCACTCTGCAAAAGTGCCCCCAAATCTGTTTCCCCAGCTGAGGCTCTCAGCCCAAAAGAGTCAGGACTATTGACAGTTGTCCTGGTTGCTGTGGCCTTTAGGATTTTCCTGTGCTTCTGCATGTGTATGCTTCAAGAAAACAGAATCCTGCACCAACCTGTGACTTGAAAGAAGGGATCAATGCCTAGAAAACATCTCAGTCAAAAAGTTTAGACACAGTTTTTATAACTTAGTTAATGATCTAGTACAGGAGAGGCCTGAGAAAACATGGCAAATATGTATTAATGCCAGATCTTCCTCATTCTCTATTCTCTTCTACTGCCTCTACATCAGATGAGACTCCTTTTCATCCCTAGCATTAAGTTTTTATCACTTTACTAAAATACTATAAATCAATAAAATAGGGCAGAAAATTGCTTTCTTACATCATTGCACCAACATGCCGCTTGTATGGTCTGGAATGACAATGAGACATCCATCTTTCTGTGCAAAAAAAAGCCAGTTCCTAGAACAAAATGCCAAGTGGTATATGGCTAAAAAAATTACAGACCAAACATTAGCTTCTGCTGAGATGAGAAATACCTACTTCACATTCTAATTTTTTGAAGATGAAGAGAAAATTCTAATTCTCTAAACACAAAATATTATTTATAAATGAATATTTATATCCTGTCCTAAAACTCACTTCTTAGACATTCTTCTTCCTGATAATATTTGCTTGGTTCTTATGCCAAGATCTATGAAGACCCCTTTTTCTTCTTTTTCCTTTTTTTTTTTTTTAATTTTTAAATATACTCACTAGGGGGGATGCTCATAAAATTCAGCCTCAGCCACAATCTGGACTATGGTCTGCCAAGCTCCACATAAATAAATCATCAAGTCATTTTGGCATCTTCTGGGCCAGGAGGAATATCTTCGGGGTAGATTTAAAGAGACATTATCCTGTAAAGTATATCCTTTGTGGAGAAAACTAAGCAGCAGATTAAAGGCTACTTTGAATTTCAGATATAGAAATTTTTATAGGTAATGGCAACAAAATACAGGGAAAGACGTTTTAATTCCAAAATTACAACTGTGTTAGCTAATCTTCCCTGCTGCTGTCCCAGCAGAAATTAAATCAAATACCCAAGACCTCAGGGTACTGTGAGAGGGTTGATACTGGAGATGCCGATTTTGTGCTAAAATGTCTGCAGAACACACAGCAAGAGGCCGTTTGAGATTTTCTCTTAGCAATCTGAATGCTGAACCAGGGATAAAGCAGCCAAACATTTCTTGGCTTTGCACTTTCTAAAGCCAATCTAAACACTGAGGCACAAGAGCGAGCGCTCCAGCTCCGGAAGAGCAAGCTGGGGTTGGCGTGGTTGTGTGTTGGCCTGTCAGCTGGAGGCACCTCATCCCTCTCTCCCTCCCTTACACCCTGGGGAAACAAAACCTCAGCTCAGTTAAAGAGAGCAACAGTGTCCTGCAAGGGCCCCAGGCAGGGGTGGCCAGTCGGGCAGGAGCACCAGGAAGGATTTGTGCCCTGCAGCTCAGGCTCAGAGCCGAGTCCTGCTCGGGGGACGTCCGTGCTGGCTGGGAATGATCTCTGCAGCTGGCTCTGAAACAGAGCTTTGTTCACCTACCCCGTGTGGCAGGCATCAAAACAAGGACATGTTAATCAGATAATAGTCAAGAGAAAGCAAGCTCTAGCTGGTTTGTCAAGAGGAGGCCTTGGGCCATAGTCCTATCTGCCATTCACAGGTCACTGGAATCAATGGGGTTGTGACTGCAATTACACCACAGGGAATCTGGATCTTATTATTTGGACTGTGGGAAGTTACAGAACAGTAATAACATGGAGGGAAATTGCCTCATTTTAGGTTTTGTTAAAATCCTCAACTGGGACCAGGTTCATTGTCAGGTTCTAAACTGTTGTTGGTTCCTGAGAACATTGGAGAGGTTTGGGTGGGCAGCAGAGATAAGTTGGGCAGAAATTAGTGTCTTCAGCTTCAGAGTGCTTTCTTAATATTGCTTTATTTGTAAGAGCTGTGGACAGACTGGAGGAGTTTGAGTTTCCTGAGATCATTTGGAAAGTGAAACAAACAGTTATGGGTGCATAGAGATTGTGCTCATGGTGGAACCAGAAATGAAGTGCCCAATTTAGAATGGCATCCATGATCAGAGTTGCAGCTGAACCACTGACTGCCTGAAGGAAATTCCCCATCTGTCTTTTAGCTTCTGAAATGCAGAGGAGAGACTTAGCTGCAAAAAAATTTGAAATTTAGGAATGATCTTGGGAATTGTGATTGAGCCCCTTATAAGTAACAATGACCTCCTGAGAAAAATTGAAAGCTGAAAATCAAACTAAAATTTCAAGGAGTTTCAGGTCATAGCTTCTCACAAAAATATTGTACTAAAGCTGTACTTACCACCAATGATAATGGCTAGAGAGGCTCTTTTAAAGATCATTTACCTGTTTTAATTGTTCTAATGATATTGAGAATGCAAAATGGAAAGAAGCATCAGATACTCTTTCTGGGTTACTCTGAAATTAAATCTTTGGGGTTTGGAACAGTGACACAAAGTAATTAATGTGCTGTTGGTAGTCTTTGTATGTATTTCTGAATTGAAAAGAGGCACTCAGAAATACATGCCAGGCAGTTACAGGTTAAGGATCATTTACATAAATTAGCAAATTTGCAAATGAATTCATCTAGTGAAAAGTAAGACACGGGACACTGCATTTTAATAATTGACATTCCACATGAAATGCAATGTTCTTGAGGAGGAAATTGAGCTCCAGTTTGCTATTAGAACCAGCGGAGCAGCAAGAGCTGGAAAGAAATGCCATCTCATATTATGTGAGTTACTGCTCCTGCATAACAACTATCTTCTATTCTGATAGACTTTATTTTAATAAAACTACTACTAGGATTTTTAAAGGGGTAAAATTCCATCATCTACAACACTGGTCAAGAAACAAAAATGCAAGAAATCTTTGTGATCTGCTTCTAACAGTCAGCTAGTAATTCATTGTATTCTAAAGTAACCTTTCCTGTTCTATTTGGCAGCCAAATCTCCTTACTCTTCAGTTATACCAAGTAGTTACAATCTTAGCCCAAATATGCAACACTGACAGAAAATTATAAATTATCTAATTTTTTTGTTTCCTGTCATAACATAGGTTAAATTGCAAAATAAAGATAAGTGATCCACTTAGCTGCTTCCTGCTGTCCTGATCAGTTTAAGAACACATTATGTTACAAATATTGTTCTTGATACAAAAGTAATGACTTTCATAATGTGTTAGTCAGTCACTCAAAGTCACAATACTTCCACTGTATGCCATAAATACAAATTATAGGCTCACAGAGAGCTGAAAGCAAACCTGTCCCTAGTAATGTTTCTTAGTATACTTTACAGATTAATTTAAAGCAAACCAAATAATTCTCTCAGTGATACACTTTTACCAAAATCACACAGGGTAAGTGTGTCATTTCAGTGAATGCCAGTAAAATTTCCCTTCCTGTAATATTCCTAAATACTGATAAAAGTGTTTGTTCTTAATCTGGCTACATCATTCGTAGGGAGAACTGTGCTAAACTTCCTGAGATAGAAAGATAAAGCAACAAACTATTTCTACTTGCTAACAGTGTTTGACATTTGGTTGTCCTTACATCCTTTTTACTTCTGTTCTGATACAATTTATTGCAGCAACCTGGGAAAGCTTACTAAGTTCTCTCCCGCTTAGTTTCTCTCCTTTTTTTTTAGGAACCTGAGACATTTTAATTCCTGAATTGGTTGAGAAGTCCCTCCAAATGAATCAGCTGCATTAATAATATACCTTTATCAAAGGATTCAGCTGTTTGAAATACAAACAAGATTCTTACCTATGATGAGCTCAGGCTCAATAAATGGGCAGGCTGACACCCTTTCTTTTCAGTATTTTGACACTCTGTGGTGCACACATACATAGAGGCAGAGCAGAGACACAGGTTGCAATGATGCCCTGATAAGGAAAACTTGCTTCCCTCACTGGCACAGGAGCAAATTTATGTAACTCTTGTGCCCTTTGGTATGAATTCTTACTGAGAAGTATTCTCCTGTACTGATTAATAGACTGAATGAAGAAAGCTTCCATTTTTAACTTCATTCTTCATGACATAAAAATAACTGTCACATATTAATGGGAACAGTCATGTGGTGGAATTATTTTACAGGAAAGAAGAAAGAAGGCAGCTCTTGGACATTTTTCCCAACTTAGAATATTCTTTCCCCACCAAAGCAGCACTGTAACCTAGGTCAGATAGTCCATGTGTTGTATCCTGTGCAGAGCACTCCATAGCTTTGCAGAAGTACATTGCTTCACCAAAGACTTTACCTTTAAGAGTGCAGTGACAGGGTAAATGCTTTGCACCGGGATGTCACTGATGGATCTGAGCAGCTTTTCATGTATGCATGCTGCAAACTCTTTATATTTTTACATTCTAATAACAGTGAACAGCATAAATTATCTCTAATTCTTGATTCTGCAAGGAAGCAGCCATCTGGTCTAATACCACTGTGACAGTGATATAGGACTGAACACTCTGTGCTTGGTCTGCTGCACAGGAAAGGACAATAGGACATATTTTAAAATGTCAGGATACATCAGAACCATATTCAGGAAAGTTTGCATTTATGAAAATTGATAGTATTGGAGATATATCATGATGCAGACCTAATCATGGCTGCTGGTATGGTGAATTAAATTAAGAGCTGATTTGAATCTTTCTAATTAAAGATGTGTTATTCCTTCTCTCCTCATGTTTTCTATTTTGGTAAAAGAAGCTTATTAAACAATTTCCAGGAAAGTTTTGTGGTTCAAAGTGTTATGGCTTTAGGGAAAAAAAAACCCCTAGTGTCAGTGGTGGTTTGATTGTCTCAGTGCAGTATTCAATGGGCATTTATTTGTATTCCAAAATCACTGCTGGTGTTTGCATAATTGTTATTGTAGATGGGCTTGGTAAGAAGCATGCCCAGGTACTGCAGGGTAGGGTGGCCTGTAGGCACAGCAGCTTAGCAGAGCTGGGTGGGAGAGCCTGCATTCAATGCCTAAAGCACAAGCACTAGAAATAAAGGAAGGGCAAAAAGAAAAAGAAGTTTGTCTTATGTGGGAGTAACCCCATTTTAAAAGTAAGTTAACTTAACATGAATTAGATCAAAACCTATCCACTCATGTTTTGTCCCAAAAAACTAATTTCAGCTTTGCTGTAATATTAAGATAACTAAGTAACTTGTTTATGTAATTATTTTGAATAATGACGGATATTTTCAAGGCTTCAAGACATCAGGAACTTAGGAATATAATTTATAGGCATCACACAGAATGTATTTACATCATTAGCTCAAATGATTTTAAGAAACTTACTGTATTAGTTAAAAAATAATCATTAAAGCGGTTTCTTTCACAGCGTGAATATTTGTTAACCTAGAGAGGTCAAGGAGTTAAATTTTGTAATGGGACTTTTCAAGGGACTTCTTACTTTTATGACCAATAATATAAATTGTAATTTTACATACTAGGAGGGGCCATCAAATTCATACTCGAGGGTGTTAGTTGGTCACAGGGATAAGAAAGAGTCATCTCAGCCCTTTTTGCCATGTAGGACCTTGCATAATTAGCCAGCTGTTTTCTTTGAAGCATCTAACCCAGGCCACTGGTAAAAGCAGAATTCTGAGCCTGTAGAATAATTGATCCAGTCTGGCCTGGTTTTTATGTTCACTTGTTTACTCTTAAAATACATATTCTTCAGATCAAAGATGGGACATTTTTGAGTCTTTCATTTTGCTTTCTGCTTACAAGCATGCCAGAGGTATAAATTACATGAGTCCTTTCAGAAGGTGGTTCTTCTGAACTTGTGCCAGCATATTTCCTAGTTAGAATTGTCCAGTGCTGTGACTAACTTTTAAGACCATATATAGAGAAGTACTGCTTACAGGGTGTTGTTCTTAGACATGCTGGTTTTGCTAACTCAGGTTATTAAAGGCTAAGGCATACTTGTATTGTTCAGTCCTTCTGGCCAGCTCACCTTCCTACAACCATAACATCTCATAAGTGCTGGAATGCTGCTTTCAGGAACACTTTTTTAGAGGCAAGTGCAAACATATTATTTATGAAGGGAAAAGTAGCCATAAACAAAAGCAATTTAGCCCAGCTCGTGCCTTTGTAGGGACCATCTTCTGTTATGCTTCTGCTCCACAGCATCAGAAATAGTCTTTGCCTACACTGTAGGCAAAGAGAGCACACCTTCAGGGGTAAGCATGGAAAAGTGTGTGAAGGCAGATCTGTCATAATTTTGCACACCACATTTAGGAAAAAAGAATGCAAGCTCTGGCTAGAGTTTTGCATTTTGTATGAAGGAAGGGGGAAGCTTCTGTGTGCCACCATGGGAATTGTCAGCATCTGCATGAGTAGTTAGAGGTGAAAGATGAATGGGAAACAAATTGATTTATCTTTGTTTAAAGCTTCATATCATAAAGTGTTTGAGCGAAGGAGAAAAAAAAAAACAATGTTACCTTACAGTCATGATAAAGTTTCTGCAGATATTTCCTTTTCCCTGTTAACTATCAGATAGATCATATAAAGCAAAGTTTCTAAAGATGATTTCCTTGGGGGGTTTCTTCTGTTACAATACCAACTGATTATAATCTTCTAAATTCACACAAACCATAAGAAAGGTTATGAATTCAGTTATTCTATACCTTACCATTACTCTATGCTTTAAACATATGCCAAGAAACCAACTAACTCATTGGTCTTCCTTCTTTTGTTGCTTTGCTGTTTCAGAACCAAAGTAAAATCTAATAAAGTCTGTCAGGATCCTTGAAATCCTAAACTCAATCTACTTCCTGTTTCTGGCAGAAAAATCAGAAGCAATACTAGTTCTCCAATGCCCTCTCAAATGGTTTCAATACCAAAAGTTTTAAAATGCTGTCTCTGAAGGCAGGAGACAGAAATTGGATAAGAACTTGTGCTTGTCTCTCTGTGTGTATTCCTTGATACCACCATCAGTTTGTAAATGCTGAAATCAGGTTTTGAAAAGTCTATGAGCTTTGAGTTTCTTTTCTCCTCCTATATTTTACACAAGCATCCTTTGTGACTAGGTAGTGCACCAAAAGTCATGCCTGAACTTTTCTAGGTCATTGTTGCCAGAGAGAGCCAGAGGGAAAGCCATGGTCCCCTTCTGGTGCTGCCTTTGCTGGCTTCTGACGACTGTGTGAGCCCATTCAAAATACTGAACGAGCAGAAAATTACCCTGAGAAGAAAAATGGTATCTTTTAAATTCATTTTGTGAACTGAATGTGGTTACAGAACAAAAAGGGATGGGAGATGGGAGAAATTAGTGAGTTGTACAACAGTGTCTTTGTCGACAGTAAGTTTCATCATTTCAGCCATGGAGTTTAACATGACCAAAGGTGTCTGGAAATGGACAAAGTGTTTTCGTTAAATGGCGTTACTATTAAGATTTTATGCTTTGATCTTATCAGGTTTCTTAAGACAAGAGAAGATTGTGGTTGGTCAGATGAGATCCTTCACTTTCCTTTCCTCTTTCCCCTTGAAAAGCCAAAGCTCGTTGTACTAATTTCTACCTGCACCTTGTGCTGTGTTCCCATTCAGGCAGAGAGGCAGTGAGTATGCAACAGTGAGCATTATTTGGGATGAGACATCAAACCAACTTTAGATAGAATCAAATCATGTCTGGACAGAGATTCTCCAATATCTGTTAACCAGACTCAGGAAATGCTAATGGAAGTTTACAACAGAGATCCTACAAACAGGTTGCTGTGTAAGCGGGACAGATCTGTTTTTTGTCATCAGAACTATTCTACATCCAGATAGAAGTTGGAGGTGTTCATTAGCACAAATTCATAGATAGTATAGAACTAAAAAGTGGATTTATTTTCCTAATCTGGAAAGTGCAAAATAGGTTTTATGTGCAATTAATTAGATTTTCTATAGGTTTAGTTGCAGAAACTCAAAGCATTGCCCACATAAAAGAGTTGTTGGGTAATTTTTGTAATCTGTATATTATAGGAGGAATTTGAAAATCTCTTAGAAAAGCCATCACTGTAGTAGTTGGAATGTTCATTCTCATTTGTTATTTATGTCAGAGAAACATGACAAGAAAGACAAGGAAAGAAGGAAGGAAAAGAAAGAGGGAATCAAAGAGAGAAAGAGAGGTTAAGAGAAGCTGAGAGAGAGGGGAGAAAGACAATTTCCATGTACTTTCTACTAGAGCTTTCACTAAAGGACTCATTAGAGTATCAGAGGATGGATGTAGAGGATAATTACCTTAGAACAAGCCAAATTCTGCAACATTGCTGTAAGCCCAAAAAAGAGGGCTATGAAATGCTGTGGGCACCTACCCACATCAGGACAACTAAATGGAGTTTGGAATCAGAAATGACACGGTTTTTATGATACCCTGTTGTCCTGCTAGCAAGTGCTTTATGGTCCATCAATCAGTCACTCAAGTAGTCAAAATCTTTAACCACATAAAAATCTATTGAGAACAAGTTTTATTTACAATGGTGACCTGGCCAAGAAAACTCACAAACAGCAATATGTAACATCACTACAGACATACAATCACTGTTGTATATTACTAGAAAGCTCCCAAACATATCATGAGACATAAATCAATTATATAAAATACCACAAACATCAAATAAACCAATAAAAAAGGGAAGGTCATAACACAACCAGACATGTCATGAATAACCGCCAGAAATATCAGCCAGTGTTTCATCCACGGTATGAATAAAACCCCAGAAGATATACAAGCAATTTTTTAGATCCTTTTGTGTTCTGTTAAAAGCGTTTTACTGTCTTTTGATGTTGTCTATTTTACAACATTACTTCTTTTTATATTTTACTAAGGGCATAAGTTACTTTTAAAGTCTGTATTAATTAAAATGGGGAGGGTTTGATTGTTAGCAATATGAATGTGCATTTTAGCATGTATGTTTTGATTAACAATTCATTGCGTATAGTCCTGTGCTTGCTTATAATTGGCAATATTTTGCATTTAGTAATAAAGTTCACAATATTATTAAGTTCAGTATACTTAAAGATATTGGACATAGAACATAGTGGGAGACACAGTTTGGTAACGTGTGTGTCTCCCCTCCAACCCTGCCCTGGATTATGAACATAATTCAAAAGCCACAATGACTTGAAGAACACTGCCTCCAGGTATCCAGGATCTCTTAGAATGTGCACCACTATTTGTATATTAGCAACAAAGAAGGCATACTAAACCATCATTAAACTTGGTCCTTAGGGAGTTGAGAGCTTATACATGGAACAATATATCTGTAATGATTAGGTGTGATGATTGCAATCAATCCATTTTGAACTGCCAGGTCATGGATTTTTTAGTGTTTATATTTATATGTCTTATTCCAAGAAGTCCAGGTTAAAAGGTGTCCTATTCCTTTGTACTCAGAACTGCAATATACATTTATACTTTTGCAAGAGTCACAAGACTTTAACCTTCATAAATTCTGGTTTATTTGATGGTGTTTGCCACATGGATTTTCAGATTGCATTCAAAGTATCTGTTTGAATGCAATTTAATTACATAAATAATATAGATTATAAATTCTAGCCTCTGCTTAGTACTCAGAAATATTCAGCATTAGCATAGGTAAATAAGCTTTACCTTCACTCAAACTTGACAGAAAATGAGATAGTCTATCTCATCAGATTCTGTTCTCAAAGGGACATCCATGAGAAATTCACACCTTAAAAGATGCTGATATTGCCTCCCATTTACACTGCTGCAGTGCTCAGCTGAGGAGACATCAGCAAAACAAACCTGTCTGCTAACTTGGAAACAAAAGCATTTTATTGCTGAAAACAAGATTTGTATTTAAAACTTCTTTATAGCTTAACTGAATTTCATGAATTAAGAAAGTGGGTGAAAATATTTGGTTTATTTCTATTTATCCTTTTCCAGATATGAAGCTTTTTCTGAAATTCAGAAGAATAGATCATCCAGACTGTAATCTAGATCCTTTGCTTTTAAACTGATTATATTGGCTGAAAATCAGACCACCATAATTTCAGATTAGTCATTCTTGCTTCATTGATAACATATGCACTTAGAAGCAAGTTCTGCACTTTAAAAAAAAAAAATCCTCCCCTTCTATGCATGCATTTTCCAGATATAGACCCTGCTAGTATATGCTAACACCAAGCAATTTGTTTTGTAGCATGTCACATAATTCTCTTTTTTTACACCCAATATCTATGATTAAGAAATGTAATACATACTAAGAAAGTCTTAGATAATTTACACTATGCATTAAAGTGTTTTGCATGAGAATATAGTATGATGCAGACAGCATAAGAATTATGTCTTTCATTAAAAGGTTCGCAACTCAGTGTGCTATGATATAACTATAGCAGTTTTTCTGTCTCAGTGAAGGTTTTTTATTTTAAACACTGCCTTGAAGACCAAGGGATGCATATGCAATAGCACTATTTTGCCTATATGTTTTAACTAATATCACCTCTTAGTAATTACACACTGTCAGTTTACCTGCTGTCCCAGTGTCATGGGTGAACAGCTATGCTGTCACTGTTCTTCATCTCTCTGAATCCTGAAGTAAGCAGTAAAATAAGATGGCCTTTTTTTCATTATTTAACTTTTTTTAAAAATCCTCGTTCAAAGCCTATTTGAAGCAGTTCAGTGAGAATTATATACTTTAAGGTCAGGACTAAAAGAAAACCAATTACATGGAAGAAATACGATTTTTGACACAGATCCTTTATGTGTAAATTAGGATTTGTATTTGCCACCTAATTTAGAAAGCACCAAAGGACAGCTTGCAAGGATGCAAAGTAGGCTTTGGATGTATTCAGCATTTGTGTTTCCTGGGGAATTTAATCAGGGGAGAGGAATGCACTTCACAAGAAGGTTTGTGTTCAGGGTAAATCATGGCCATTGGTCAGCATGCTTTGTACTATTGGAAAAAAAACACTTTTGGTGTAACCAGCAGCTTGGAAGCTTCTCTGGCTTGGAGTATATTTGCGTGTGTGCAGACTGCTCTGCATCCTCTTCTTACCTTCACTAAATGAATAAATGGCAGTTCTAAGTTGATGCAGCATTTTGATGCTTCTGAATATAAGAATGGTTTACAGGGCAGACAAGGTTTCAGCTCTTTGTTTTTCAGGGTCTGTTTCAGAGACACTACAAACCCTGCCTAGAGCCTTACAAGTGTCTTCCATGTCTCACATCCGCTGAAGTTAATAACACCCTGCCGGGACAGTTTCTACCTGTTTTCCCTTTCTTACATTGTCTTCTCATCTCTTGTCTACTTAATTTTGTGTTCACTGGTTCTTTATGTCTTTACACTAAATATTTGTTTGGAATATGTAGCTATGAAGCTGTTCTTTCTTTCTGAGTCAAAACTCCACTGCTTTATTTCCAGAGGACAATTTTGATTGTGCTTCCTTGAAACATCCAGACACCATAACTTTATCTCAGTAGATAGTGTGGATAGTGTAGTTCAGTATGATGGGCAGTTGTTTAAGACCCTCCCCAGCTGCACCTAGGTCATGTCTATGCATCCACATCATCAGATGATAAATGGGGATATTTTGTTCCCTGCTCAGTACATTGACTATTGTTTCACTTGTGCTGTTTTAAACATAAAAGATATTTGATTTTCTGGTCCAGATAAAAATGACAATACCTAGGAATGGTCACTATAAACTAAAATGCAGGAGATTGAGCGTCACTTGATAGTAATTAATATTAGCTGATATAATAACTAATACCATTTTATCTAAGTAGTAAAAAAGACTGTAATGTGTAGCACTCAAGCATAGCTCCTCTATTATGCTGTTTCTGACTAATATAACACATATACTTAATAAATCCAAGGCATTAAAAGGATATTTTCCATGAGATATTTTGTTAGTATGTGGGATTTAGTTAAATTTTTCAAGCTGAGTTAAAAACAAATTGAAGAAGCAGTAAATCTTTTGTTGTTTGGCCAGAGCTTACTTGTACTTTGGTGCAGAAGAATACTAATGTTCTCCTTGGAGTGCAAGGCAGCCAACGCTAAGGGTCTGTATATCCTCCCAAGACCTTGTTTATGAAGACAAGAAGACTCAGCATGGCTCGTCCTGACACTCACCTTAAACAAGCTGGATTTTGTCTCCATCCTCCTGCCCACAGCTGTGGCAGGTTGGAGTCACAGCCCTTAGGAGTTTGGTGGGAGTGAGTTCCCGGAGCAGAGGAGAAAACCTCAAGAGATGTAGAGCTGTAACTAACCCCATGCAACACAGTGTGCTCATATTAAAGGTAGCAACAGGCAGGGTGTTTGACCACTGTAATGGCCCTTAAGGGTGTAGGCATCTGGATGCCTTTTAATCTATCAGAGTCAATGGTACCATGCCTCATGAATAGTATAGTGCTATTTTGGTCCCTTTCTTCCCACTAACAGCTCAGTTCCTGACCCCTGTAGTGAGGTCCATGACCCTCACTTGCTGCCTAGTTAATAATTTGCTGCATGAATTACAAACCATCTCCCAAATGCTCTGGGGATCTGAAAAAGTGAGAGTGACACTGATTCACCTTTGGAAAATGTGGTGCATTGAGCTATGAATGGAAGTTGTTACTATGGCAATTGGTGTGTCCTGGGGGCAGGTGAACTGACAGCGGGCTGTTGCTCCTGTTCAAGGAATAGTCTTGTGGGATTTTATTTCTTGCATATTTAGTAGGCTCTGTGAATACTGAATCTTCAATCTAGATGATCATCCTTCAGCTCGGATGTTTGGAGCATGTGAGCCACAGCTGGTACTTCACCTACTGTAATCCTCCCAAGACCAGGGCTCCAGACTAGGGCTATATATGAAATCATTGATCAAAAATTAGGAATTGAAATTAAGGTCAACCAAAGGAAAACTCTCCCTGGATCTTCCTGGGTTCATCTCTACCACACAAGGTCTTAGTGATGCCGTGTATCTTGCTCTGCAGGAAATTTGCACATGGTCAATAACTCTTATGTACTGTGACTTTCAGCACTAAAGATTGCTCACAGCAAAAGTCACTGGTAGATGAATTTTGAATGTATGAAGTACTACATGCTATTAATCACTCCTCCTCTCTCTTGCCAAATTAACCATCTAAAATGGACAGCCAAATTTATTGGAAACTTCTAATTTTAATATCCCTGGAATATGGCAACCCTGGATGTATGGACAGACTGGGAAGTGAAAGGCTGGAGAGCAGCACCATGGAAAGGGACCTGATGAGCCAGCAGTGCCTGGCAGCCAGGAGGGGCAGGTGTGTCCTGGGGGCATCAGGCACAGCATCACCAGCCGGGCAAGGGAGGGATTGTCCCGCTCTGCTCTGCTCTGCTCTGCTCTGCTCTGGGGTGACCTCACCTCCAGTGCTGTGGGAAGTTTTGGGCACCACAAGATGAAAAAGATATTAAACTATTAGAGAATAGTTTAATAGAAACAGTCAGAGAATAGAAATCCTAGAACCACTAGGAAGGTGAAGGGTCTGGAGGGGAAGCCGTGTGAGGAACAACTTCAGTCACTTGGTCTGTTCAGCCTGGAAAAGAGGAGTTTGAGGGGAGACCTCACTGCAGCTACAGCTTCCTGTGAGGGGAAGAGGAGGGACAGCACTGATCCCTTCTCTTGGTGACAGTGACAGGACCTGAGGGAATGGCCTGGAGTGGTGTCAGAGGTGGTTTAGATTGGATATCAGGAAAAAGTTCTTCATCCTTTCAGTGTTTTAAGTCACTGGAACAGGCTCCCCAGAGAAATTGTCACAGCACCAAGCCTCACAAAGCTCAATGTTTTCTCTCAGAATTATTAAAAATGTGATTCTTGAGGCTGTCCTGTGCGGGCCACATAGATGGACTTTGATGACTCCTGTGGGTTCCTTACAGCTCAGGATATTCTATGGTTCTCTGATTCTTATCCACCTACCTTAAGTCAACATCTGTGAGTTAGAGGTAGTACCTGTTTACCTCAAAGAGGTAGTAGGAAGATAAGTGCTCCACTGAAAGTAAGTGCTCTATTGATGAGGACCACAGGCATTTGCCTGGTAAAATGAGGATTTCTGTCTTCAGAACATGCTCTGAATAGTCCATAGGAAGAAATTCATGGGACCATAAGCTGGCAATAAGAGAAAAAGTAAGGATTCAAGAGCTTCTTATTTAATGGTCACTCCTCATCCTGTATATTATTACCTAATCTTGAAACTTGAGAAAAATGTTGTGGAACTTGCGAAAAATGTCTTGTAACTTGTATCAATAGCAACAAGCAGTCATGTAACTAAAGGCTCTTGCAAGAGGCATACATGTAAGAGGTTTGAATTAGTTTTATACATACTTCCATTATTCTAGTATTTCTTGCCAAGCGTGGGATTGTAACCTTATTAAAATTATATCAGAACAACTGGGGTGCCAAATTATGGGAATCATTATACTGAGAGGAGAATATGCTTTGAGATACACAATCCACTGAATTTTTCAGACCAGATTTTGTTGGTATTTGCAATCTGAGGCAATGAGTCAAAAACAGTTGTCAAAATGGATAACTGAGTATGAAAATAATCTTTGTAAATTTTCTCAATATAAAAAGTCTTGCATATGTGATTGGGAATTTTTTTAATAGAGTTCATATTTGTTTTTACTGACACATGCAACTTATGGTGGTCTCTCTTCTGTAGTCTGACATGACAAAAATTGAGAAGTGAGATGAGGATGGGAAAACCCCAGGGTTACTTAACTGCATCCTAAGGGCCCAAAACATGACCTTCCTCTCTCTTCAGAACATCTGTCCTTTCCTTGCATCAAGATACATCTTTTAGAGATGCTGTTCATCCTTAAGAAGCTGTATGTGTTCCTATAATGCAAAATAGATATACTCTGAAACATCTGCCCTGTGGAAAGATTGTAATGAAATGGCAGTTCATTTGAAAAAATGCAATGAAGTGCCACTCAGATTATACCAGGAGTAGATTAATATCTTGTGTGTGCATCATCAATGACATACTGTTTACATCCTCAGGAAAACATTTCACACAATTGAAATACAAAATGTTAGAGATTTTCTTTTATCCCAGTTAATAGCAAGTTTGTAATACAATGTACACAGATACCAGTGGATGTAGAGGCTTATTACCTCTGCCAGCAACACCCACAGTTTTCAATTGATAAAGCAAGCAGTTTTCTCCTTAAAGCTGCAGACCATTATGAAATGTCAGGCTTCCTGCTGGTGCTTTAGGATGGGAACCAGTCCTGTGATGGGTTCCAGAGACTGGAACAAGTAATATAGCTAGCCTAGTTTACAGCATCACTGCCAGAAGTGTTTGCTTTTATTTACTAGCATTAGTCACTAAGTTCATGTAAAGCCAGTTTCAGTCATCAGTCCAATGCTGAATTAAGATTGGAAGATCAAGTGAAAAGAGGCAGTTAAATGGAATGTGTCCAATGATGTTCTAATTTAAAATGCTCTAGCCAAAAGTGATTCAAGTTTTTAGTGTTGCGTATTCTCATTCAGCTAGTACAGAGATATGTTGTCTCTATGTGGAAAGTAGGTGCTCAATTGTACCACAGAATCACAGCACATTCTGAGTTGGAAGGAACTTACCAGGATAATCCAAGTCCAACTCCTGGTCCTGCACAGGACTGCTCCAAATATCACACCATGTGCCTGAGAGCATTGTCCAAATGCTTTTTGAACTCACAGAATGAAAAAAAAAAAACAGTACTGTACTTCTCTCCATCACTATCAAGCTTCTACACACAAAGAACTGCAGAACAGGCCCTTAGCAATGTCTCTTGGATCCCAAGTTCTGTACTGTGAGGTTTTGAAGGCCCTTAAGGCCTTTTAATGTACTTCTTTAGTTGGAAACTGGAACAGAAAGTATTGATAATATAATAGTTCTATCCCTCAGCTTTGCAGCTTGTACATAAATTTGTATGCTCAAGAACTCTCCTAAGAGCTGCCTTACACATCCAAGGAAATCAAAATACACTCTTATAATTTGGCCCCCTGACTACAGGTAGGCCCATTTGATAATGTCAGGAATGAATGAGTTACTTTCTATAAATATGTATAAATTTTCTAGATAATAATTGTTGTTAAGATTAAAATTCACATAAACAAGATGATATTGCAGGATACTGAAGGCTATGTGATATGTGCCAAATCATGGCACTTTTAAAGCCAATGGAAGTCTTTGACATCAGTAGCCTCATGATGTTAATTGCCTTAACAGAAATTGAATGTTTAATTAAAGACTTCTTGAAAAAGTTAATCCTTACTTTTGGAACATTTTGTTTATTTTTTCATAATTATCCATCTTAACAATAACTGAGAATGTTTTCTAGCAACGCAAAATATTTGAGTCTAGCAGGGTCTTAATTTCAGTACTGCAAGCCCAAGTTAACAGCTTCTGGAAACTAAAAAAGTTCAGTTCTTGGATCTACCCTGGTAGTTCCACAGTAAATATATCTGTTTGTTGGCAGAGGAACATGCTCCTAGACTACTGAGGTTGAAAGTACATTTTCTATTGCTGCTGAGAAAATATTCGAGAATTAAAGCCTTGCATCCTCTAAGGTACATAGCAAAATTCCCACAAAGTTTAACAGTCTAAAGTTTAACATGTATACAGATACCTAATCTAAACTGTAGCCTCTGACATCATCTACAGAGATGGAAAGTACCTTAGAGTGAAATCTATACTTCTTTTGCCATATCCTTAAAATTTATATGCAAAATATACTGATCATAAGTGAAATATGTTCTTTCCTAAATTGATTTTACTCCACTACCATTGAAGCAGCCGTTTCAGCAGCAATGTACAGACCCATTACTAAATAAGCAATTTCTAGGCACCCAGTAATAAATTATGCACATTCCTAATACTTCAACGTTTCTGGCACCACTCTCCTTGTTTGAGAAAAGACAATGTCTGCTCAAACTTTAAATTACCGTGAGTAATTTACTAAATGTGTGGAGTAAAGAATGTTTATAGTTAATATTTAAGCTGGCTTAAAGAAGAGCAGAGAAGGACAGTTTTATGTTAGCATCTTTTTTTCCCATGATACTACAAGGTAGTGTTGTGGCCATGTGATCATAAACATGACCCTTCCAAAAGAGACTGCTGGCCTTAGAGGCACCCCTTACCAGCAAAATTATAGAAGCCTGGATGGCCAATGGTATCAAGAAATAATTGCAACTTTATCAGGCTGATTTCAAGTAAGTGCTGTCACTGCCTGAATCTCATGATAAATTGCATTGATCATGTAGGTTACAGAACCCCTATCAGTATCAAAGGAAAGACATTATAGCTTGACAGTGGTGTCTCCATTGTCAACTTCTGGAAGTATTGTACTGCACTACATTGAACGGCTCATTTAATAACTATTTATAAATTAAACAAGCAGAAAAATTATTCCTAGCAACTTAGATGCTTGAGAGAATTTTTAGTTTTAAGAGACACTTCAAATTAGGTAAAAGTTTGAACTTTGGATGTTGCCATAATGTTGGCCAATGTTATTGTAAATAATGAATAGTGGATGTGCACTCTAGATGGTAATATCAGGCTCAATTATTTTAGGAACACCCATTTATATGGGAGGGTAACATGCTGTATATATCATGGTCAGTTAATAGGAGTTACAGAGGAGTTTCCACAAGACATGTGGAAACCCTGACTTCAAAACCATCAGGAGTTTTCCATATTATAGCAAGACTCTGATCCAATATTCACTTCCTAGCTGTGTTTTAGGATCGCTTATAAAGCTTTGAGATTGAACCCCCAGTTCTAATATTTAATTTCAATGGTATATTGGCACTGTATGCTGCTATATACAGGTAAAATGTTACATGATAGTACTTGATTAATTTTAAACAAAAGGTGGAGCTCACAGTAGTCACAGGCCAGACAGGTATTAAGCCTTAAGCCTTGACGAAACCTTTTGTCATCTCTTCTGGTTCAAACAGCTGGCCAAAATTTTGATTTTTAGTTACTCTTAGGAGGAAAATTCATGATCAAGACAGAAAATTTAATTTGGAAACTTCTACTTTGTTAATATGAGAATGTGATTTATAAGAGCATGATGGAAAAAGAATTTTCGTTTAAAAGTAGTGTGAAACGAGGGCAAGTTTTGCAATTTGTCTAGCAACATTTGTTTCTTCTATACTTAGCATTGACACATAGAGAATAGACTGTTATGCACGCAAATCTGTAACTAGAAATTGACTCTTTATAGGGAAAATTCCATGATCCATGTTCCTTGGGCTTATTGGGCCTAAGAAACCAGAAAAATTTTGTATATTTTGAGACAGTTTCTTCCCACGCCTTTTTTTAATTGATTCCGCTCTGAGTCTTAAGAAATCTGGATTTTAGTGCTCGGCCCCATCTCAGCCAGCTTCAATGAGGAGAGCTGGGAATTCAAAATAAAGTGTCTCATAGGTTATGTCTGCTAACAAATTTCCACTAATTGACATCAAACTGGTTAATTTCCATATAATAAGTGTTGATTGATTCAAGGGCTTAATTCAGCTGGCCAAGACTGTCCTTACAATGATCACTTATGGGCTACCTTTTTGGAACACAGTGGAATATTTAATGTCTTGCCAGATTTGAAGGATGCTGGGAGTTGGAACAATGTTTTTAATCTTGGCTACTAATTACGTGGCAAAGGTATAAACTGGGCTTTGCAAATCATTATTTCCATTAGAAAGGTGTTGGAAGCAATTCCACTGAGGGCTTCCCTCCTATTTATGCAGCTGTTATTCCCATGAGAGGAGGCCATTGCAGTCATGGCTGAAACATGGGCTTCTGTTCTGTTTCCACAGCACTTGGAAGAAAAACAAAACAGGACTAATGAAAAACACACACGGGAAATGCTTTATTATTTCATCATCCTCACCTACTGAGATCTGGCACCACTCTGTGTTTAGGAAGAACTTCTCCCGCCCTCTCTCTCTCGCGCGCAGTGTGGTTGTATAGGGCTGACACTCTGTCATTTCCTGTCAGATCATTTCAGAGGAATTTGCTCTTATTTCCTCCCAGCCTCATCCCCTCCTCCTGGCCTCAGCCTTGGCTGCGTGCCCCGGCAGCCATGCCGTGTTTACTTAACCGCATGGAGCGCTGGGCTGCCCGGCCTGCGAGCGCTGGGGCAACGCGCACACACGCACATCGGGAGCTCGCTCACTGGGGCTCACAGCCACACTCAGGAAACACACAACTCTTTTGTGAGGAAAACGTGCAGGGCCAGAGCCTAACCTTATACAGGGTCTTTCTAGGCTGCAAGGTGCGTGAGTTCTAGATGTGGAAAAAAATAATGGATTTTTTTTGGCCCGCAAGTGTCCATGTAAATTCTCTTGGAAGTGGCATTATTTGTCATTTCAGTGCTCAAATTAGGACATTTTCTGAACTTACCCATGTGTCATGGAATTCATAGTACATGACTATGAGTTAATTCAGCATTCAAGTTATCTTTTAGCATTAGCCAAACATATCTGGCTCCAATAGATGTTCTTGCTACACTGCATATATAAGTGATTACTGCTACTAGTTTTTCTACTCTGGCATACTGGACAGGTTTGCTGAAATGTCTATGTTTTATAAATGGTATAAAACTATTTTAGCACCCAACAATGGTGTGAAAATAAACCATGCAGAAACAGGACATTTATACTTGAATGATGTGTGAGCTTTTCAGTGGGTAAAGTGGTCACAGTTCATTGTTTAAAAAAAAGTAGTCAAGTCACTAATAGTCTCCACAGCAAGATTTATAGCAATGGAGAAAAAGAACTAAGTAAACTATCTGACTGAGAAGTCATTTCTTCCTTCCTTGGCAGCATAGGATTTGTTTAAATGCTGTTAGGAGAAGGCTAATTAAAACAATTTTGCCAGAAGTCTGGGAGATTGCTAAATACAACACCAGCTCAGTGCTCTTGATCTGGAATGACAATTTTTTCCTAAAATTAACTAGACGTTTCTCTCGGATACAGAAAATTAGAAGTCAGAGAGAAAAATACCTCCCTCTGACATAGTTAAGACAATAACCATTCTTTTGAGTAGCAGTCATAAAATAAATGATATTTGACATTTTATGACAACATTTAAATTTTATTTAATATTACTGCTGATATTTATTAAATTTAAAGCTAATGGGCTATCTGCCAGGCCAGAGCAAGAATGAATAGTTTCCATTCCACTTATGACAGAATTTTCTTGTCCAGAATACTGTCAGAGTTTAGAGCAAAATCATGCAAACATAATCTGTATAAGTGGAGGTTTTAATCCATTATCTGGAATTAATGTTTACTCCATGTCCTTTCATAATCGGATAAAATATCAGGTGAATTGCAGTTCTTTGTTTTATGGTTCAGATCATTTTTGTTTTCTCAGTTCCACTGTACATTTATTAAAGAAATAGATGTAATACAAACGTACAAAAATATGATACAATAATACAAACAGGAAAATAGCAAGATAGATTTCTATTTGCTGTACATCCACAGTATTGAGCCCTACAGCTCACAATCTTGCAATCTAATATTAAGACAAATTTTAGAATATTCCAGTTTCTAAATTTATGGAATGAAATGAAAGTTATAAAAATCCTCAATTCCTTGTAAAATTAACTCTTCATATTAGAAAGTTTGTCTTTATGTTTGAAAGTCTATTATTAACTTTGCAAAGGAGCTGTGTCAGGTAGACGAAGGTCTTTCTTCAAGTAAACCAACCTACCAAATAAGATACTTTAATTTTCCCAGAATTATATGCACATTTTCTTTTTATTTTCCAACTGAATCATATTTTTGTTAAGTCAGTGGTACTCTTGTACAGTTGTTAGTTTGTTTTCAGGATCATCACTGCACACTTTGCACTTCCCAAAGTTTCTTTATATTCCTATATTTCTAGGTCCTTCACAGTAATGACTGACCAAAACAATAAGTAATCTCAGTAGAGGCATTTCAAATCAAAAGAAAGTTTAATGTGGTTTAGATCTAAATATTTTTCCAGAAAAAGAAAATCCAAAGGATGCAAGAATAGCTTGTACTTGTAGTAAAAAAGTTTGGAAAAGTTATCACAACTGCTGACATCTCATTTGAACATGGTCCTGCTTGCAACCACCTGCAATAAAGATCTTAATTACTCATTTCTTATATATATTCAGTTCTTTTTAACTCTGGTGAGTTTACTAGGTACATTTTCTGATAAGTATTCTTTATATGTTATTCCAAGTCTGAGCTCTGTTTCCTAGGGGAAACTGGGCAGGGTGTATGGTCTCACTGTCTGCTCTTGAAATTCAATGTTTTTTCTTGCTGGAGCAATCTGTGAGAGTGAAACTGGTTATTGGTGCTGGGAGCTACTCAAGGCTATTGAAACCCAGAAAATTAGGATAAGTCCACATAAGATGAGTCCTACTGCAAAGCAGGAATGTCCATGGAGTTTTTAGCAGATCCTTATCCAATCTGTTCTTAAAGGCCTGCATGGATGGAAACATCCTATTTGCAGATTACACAGAAGCCTAAAAAACTGTTTAATCACTGTAAGATACAACAGTCTGTGAAATACCAATATTTGGAAGAAGAGAAGAATTGAAGGTTTGCAGATTGAGATAGGTCTATTGAGAATTTGCCAAATTTGCCAGAAAAGGACTCTTGCTCACCACCAAGACTAGATCCTCTGAAACTGTAAGAAAATGGACCAAAAGGAAGGTGTGACGGAAACCTAGGACTGAAGATCAATAACAAAGTAGTTTCAAGTAAGTGTACTTAGAAAGGAAAAAAACCTCTTGAGTTGTTTTTTTTTAGGAAAAAAACCTAACTTGAGGCAGTAAGCCTAGAAAAAAGATCTGGCCTAGGACTGTGGTGCCTCTTATTCCTTTGAAGCCTCTGAAGAACACAGCTGAGTTGAAAGAGGATCTATTGCAAGTTTCTCTAGTAACGTCTCATGTGGTGGTTTTTTCTATTCTGGGAACAATAACTAAACTATTTTAGCAGAAAAGACATATACACTTATCATGACAGGCTTTATGACAGGTTTTATGACTTATTAACCAGCAGCAACAGAATGACTGAGACAGCATCTACAGCAGCAGAAAAATTGGATGGTGGCTCTACTGGGAATACTTTTTTGTGATCTAGTGTTTTCCAAGGGAACGTTATGAGACACAGGGAAGAATTTCATGTCTATTTTGATGCACAGCCTGTAGATAAAATCTGGGATTGTCCTGCTATATTACAAGTATTTTATTATGATTCTAAAAACCTCAGTCATTATATATCTGCATGGATAGGGCACAAAGTCTAACAGTAATTGTTCATCTAAGGATGACCTAAGAGTCAAAAAGATAGTCAGAAAAAGTTTCTCCTCTGAACGCGTAGCTGGAAATAAGAGGTTCTATTAGACCTGACTGTAAACAGAATTCAGAAGTGGAAATATTGTTGAAATGCATGCTTTGACAAAGTTTAAAAGGAAGTGAAAATACGTATTCAGATAGCAACACTGAAGTCATATCATATGCAGCTACAAAGAAATTCTGAAAACTGTTCTCACCTGCATAAGTATTAAGGTTTCTGGACAACAAATATGATTCCTTTAATAGTACACTCTGAGGCCAGTCATCAAGCTGAGCTCTGCCCCTTAGATGTGCTGAGATCGCCTTGGAAGCATTATAGAGACCCACTGGAGGAGGCATGGCATGCTCCCTGTGGGAATGGCGCCAGCGTGAACAAGGTGTGACTGGAGATGGAGATAGCTGTTGGATGCTCAGGAGCAGTGTACTTGTTACTTGTGTGGATGAGGTCCAGCATACTCTCAGAACAGTTTTGTCTAAATAAACTGGGCTTATTCATTTCAGCACTCCTGAGATATTTAAAAACATTTCTATAAGCCCCAAGGAGATACAGGTAAGAAATTACAGACTATGGAGCACCAAGACCAGGATTAAGAGATCAATCAGTCCACAGAAGGAAATGTCACCCATGCTGCTACCAAAGCATTAACAATGTCCTGTCTAGAGAACCCAAACACACCTAAATCTTTCTCTCTGATTGTTGTGGAGAATTTTAAATAATATGGTGAGTTTAATAAAGGTGAGTTTAATAAAGGTATTGCATTTTTGCAAGTAAAAGTTCTGGATGAGCAAAAGGCAGCATTTGTATTTGAGGATCCTGCAAATGTCACTTCATACTTTGGAGGGAAGGTCTGTGAAGCAAGAAGACCCAGTGAAGGTGATGTGTTATCAAAAGCTGAGGGCAGGGCAGGAGTGACCCAGGCTTTAAGTCAGGAGAGATGCAGATGTATAATCAATCCTCTTCAGAGAAGTATTCAGGTCATTTTGCTAAAACTGAATATCAGAATTTGAATTATTTCTTTCTATTTCTATGTGCTGACAGTGTGCTAAGTACCACAAAAGAGAAAGCCTCTGTTTTGAGAGATTTCCAAAATAAATATTACTTTTTTTTCTGGAGTTTGGCCCAATGCCCATTAGTAGCCAAACTGTGATAGTCCTAGACATAATGACATACTGTGCTCATTTTCCTCCAAGAAGGATGACTGATGATAATGCTTATGAAGAATTTCAGCTCTCTTACATGGGGACATGTAGATGCACAGACTGCAGGGCCATGTGTCATTTGGGAAACAAGCACGCCTTCAGTATCTTTCAATGCTGAGTTGCTTGCATTAATGACCTGACTTTTGCTGGTAGTATTTACATGTATAAAATTCACCAGGAAGTAATTAGGAACCCAAAATAAAATCTTGATCCCATTAGAGTTAGGAGGAATTTTCCTTTTGAATTAGAGGTTGACATTGCCTCCATTTTGCTAGGTAAAGAGTGGTCAGTTTTTTGTTCTAATTCTGTGCTGCTTGCGTCCAAAACCTACAGCTGTAGTATGGAACTCTCTTCTGTCAACTCATTAAATATAAGTTCCAAATGAAACCTTAGCATAGCGATTATATAAACTAAAACTTCACATTATTTCTTGATTGTATTCTTTGAGTTTTGACTTATCTTTTTAATTAAAAAATTAAACCAGAATTTTACTGAGGAAAAACATATGAAAAACGTTTTTTTCTGTCTCATAAAATGATGGGTTAAATCTAATACCACAGGAATTAACAGAAATGTATCGTTGTAATGGAGAATGAGAATCCAGATTTGAGTACTTCCACGAAGTTCAGTTCCATACTTATCTTTATGCAATATAGTAATCTGCTATGACCTTACCTAGTAAGATTTTTAGTGCACATATAAGCAGGTATGTTTCATCTATACCTTCAAACAGGGGAAACTGGTGGATATTTTTAATGTGTTTTGCTTTGTTAGGTTTGAATAGGGTCTTGTTTATGTGAAATCTGGCCTGAATTCAAGTTAAAACATTGTTTGCTTTCTTTTTTTGTCTTCCTGCTCTTAACTATTTCTTTGCACTGTGAAAATACCACAGCCTATGGTTGATGTCTTCATCACAGTGGAATGCTTTTAAACTTAATGAAGAGTTGCAATAAATCAGTAGACTTCATTCTGCTTTCTGTCATCAACACATACATGCCTTCTTAGCTATTAATCCCCTCATAGATTATTAGAAGTCAATGAGACACGTTAAAAACAATTACTATTAACTTTAAAAAGGATTGTACCTGGTATGATAGCTACTAGCTATCTTGTCTCCAGTGAAATGACATTTGTACTTTGTCCATTCCTGAATTCCTCAGGAAAAAAAAATGACATAACTTGCAGCATTTAGTCACATTCTTGCTTCAGGATACTGAAGTAAAGGATGTGCTTTTTTTTGCAGAACTGGGGCCTTAAGTGGATGACCCATTCAAGCAAGGACTTTATGTCATTCCATGTTTGTCTGGTACCTACCCCAATGCACTCAGATACCACAGGATTCTATTAATAACCATAAAAATATCATCTTGATTTATTCTTTCTGATGTTTCTTAGTTCTACATGTGGCAAAATATTCCAAGGGTAAAGCTTTTCCCCCCATCAGTTAAGGGTTCAAAGCTTTTTACCCAAAACCCATAGTCTGTCAGGGCCACAAGGGCTCTGCTGGGTGCCCGGGGCTGGGCTGCCCTGATGCCCCCACAGCTGCCCCGCTGATGCTGCCACCCCATGCGTGTCCAACACACACATCTGCACACAGCTGCACACAGCTGCTCTGCCCTGGGGCGCCTGCCCATCACTGCTGGGGCTCTGCAGGCCAGTGTGAGAACACTTTCTCATCTCATCAGCAACAAAATCCAGGTGAAAATAGTTCCAACCCAGACCCTGGTGTTTACTTGGATGAACATGGAAAATTTTTCATTCAAATTATACTTTTTCAGTCTTCTTTCTATGGTTGCGCAAAATCAAATCAAATGTGGTTCTGTCTTTTCTTAGATGCAGCCTTTAGAAAAACTGAGAGGTGTGGATCTGCTAGGAGCCAGGAGCTGGGCAAGGGATTCTGCAGCTAGTGTTGATTCTCAGAATTTCGGTTTTAATATTCTTGAAAAGGTTTTGGGCATTTTCTGGGCAAATGTACAAGTCAATTCCTTTCCTGTTTGAGTTTGGTTTTCCTTATTTTCCCTGCCAACATAGCTAAATCATAATTAAATGTACCGTACCTGAAACATGCCTTTTAAAATGCTGAGAGCAATGAATAGGGCAGGTTGCTACATTTTGTTTCAGATTTTGCCTCTTAAAGATGACAAGGAAACTAATAAAAGGGCAAGATATTTGTGAAAGCAACACAAAAAGCCAAACTATGAGAATTAATTCATTTCAACATAGAAATTTTTACAATATATTTGCTTATAGGATTGTCCCTAACCAAGGCTACTATCTTAGTAAGGAGGTTACTATGGAAACAGTGAAACAGGGTTTCTTGATTGCCCTTCTCAGGCTTTATTATATTCCTTGTTGAAAAATAAATTTTGAAATCTCTCAAAATAAACAAGTCTCTCTTGTGTGCAATGGGTATTTAGGTTAGTAAATAACTTATTGACATCTTACAACATGTCAGAAGTCAATTTAATGGTTTCTTTTCCATGAGGAAATAACATATTTTATGAGATTTTTGGTCTAGAATGAGTTTAATACCACTTAGTATTTAATGCCATTTAGTATTCAATTTTTCTGTCTTTGGGCCATGAGTAATAAACCTGTGGTAGAAAGACAGCTGACTGGTAGGCAGCATAAGATAGAAAAATAGTTAATAAAACTTCAATTAAAGCATTTTTTTTAAGAATAGATCTTTAAAATAGTTGTTTATAAGAAACATGCTGAGCATGACACCATGTGCTCTGGGATATCCCTTGGGTCAGTTGTGGTCAGATGTCCTGGCCCTGTCCCCAACTTCTTGTGCACCCCCAACCTACTGGGATGGGGTGGGGTGAGAAGCCAAAAAGGCCTTGACTCTGTGTAAGCCCTGCTCAGCAGTAACTAAAACATCCCTGTGCTATCAACACCGTTTTCAGCACAAATGCAAACCACAGCCCCACAGCAGCTACTATGAAGTAACTTTATCCCGTCCAAAACCTGAATACATTTATATTGCAAATGCTTCCCTGAGAATGACACAGAAGCAATGTCCACAAGACATGTTCCACCCATGAAATGGGTTGCCCCTCAGCAGATTCTGCAGGAGTTCAGCTCATGTCCAGGAAACTGCTCTGCTTTCTTCACTGGAAGCAGATGCTTTTTAGATCAGATTGAATTAAGGCCTAAGTCAGTACCTTTGTGCTTCAGCTCTCAAGTGGTGACCTTAGAATTGAAAGTTGATTGGAAACAACTCTTTCTGTCTCTCCTGGTTAAAAAGAAATGCTCAATATTAATTTGCAGTAAGAAAAACAGTTTCTTTAAGTGTTGAGACAGCCTCTACTGAAAGCCATAGTTCATTGTTTTATTCCCAATCTGAACAGATGTTCCCCTTCTTCCATGGAAATAAAATACAGGCTATGGAGCAGCCAGGGCTGGCCTTTTCTTAGTGTGGTTTGGAAGCAGTTTGGGAAATTGGACTTTTTGCCTCATCCTTTTCTTACAGTGCTCTGGAATCCCATGGCGTCGGGACAGTCAAGCAGTGGAGAGGCTGGCCAGGCCCTGTGTAGGCTCCATCCACAGAGGTTTCAAAACCAGCCCTGGGTAATTTGGTCTGACCTCAGAGCTCATCCTGCTTTGAGAAGTTTGCACTAGAGACCTCCTGAGGTCCCCTTCATTATCTTGTGGTCCTGTTTCTGGAGGAAACCTTCCCAAACTGGTCACTTGTACTATCTCAAGCTACATCTTTTCTAAGGAGGTTATTAAGATATCTGATCCACTCCCTTTTCCCTTGCATTGACATTGAAAGCCTTCTGAAAGATGATTGGCCTTTGAGTGTAACAGGAGCAGGTCACTCCTCTCTGTACTTTCAAGTGCTGCTCCAGAAAAGAAGTACTGCTTCAACAGATGTGAAAAGATGCTTTTGAGATGTGAAAAGCAGCAGAATGCTGGATTAATGCACAATGTTTCAGGCATTTTCCTCAGCCTTGCGTGCTCCTTGTAGTTGAAGACAGGAGCTGAGAAAGGTCACTGAATTTCCCAACAGATTGGGACTGCACTACAGTTTGGGAATTTCTCTAGTAGATTGGTGTTACCTAAGTGATGATTGTGAGGAATGTCAACTGTCCTGTACAGCAGATGAATTGAGAATACTTTTTCATATGAGGAAATACTCAGCAAAAACCTTCCCCTAAAAGGTTCAGCTTTGAAATGCCTACCTACTAATCTTGTTTTTTGCAGATGTACAATCTAATGCATAGGCTAAAAAGATTTCCAGTTGTCTCTGCTATTAATATATGACATCTATTTGTTGCATTTTGCTTTGGGCTTAACCTGTTTTCTCTAAAGCACATCCAAATCAGATAGTCTAAATTCATTTCTGAGTTGGAGGTTTACACTTTATATATCCTAACTTAGCGATACATCAGTTTCTTGAAAGTTAAGCTTGACTCTCTTTCTGTGGGCACTGAACCAGCTGTGTATATAACTGCTGACTATACTGAACAATTGCATTATTGTTATGCCTGAATTGCTCCTAGAGGCCTATTTTAGCCTGATAAAAATTATAAATTAATAAATTAAACTCTGTTTCAATATTCAGCATTTTACTACTGCTAATAATTTAGGAGTTGATTTCCTTTGCCTATTTTATTAATGTATTTATAGTACACAAGGTGTATGCAGAGGTTTAATTACTTTTTATTTTCAGTGCTTACAGAAATTAAAGTTTTTCACTGGGCCAAATTCAGTTCTCAGAACAGGATTTAACTTAAAATTTACCCTTGGTGGTGTCTGCAGGAAAAGTGTTTAAGCCTGCTATGATAGTCCTGTTTTCTTATTTGGTTTAAGTGTTTTAAAAAGCTGAACTGAAAATTTTTAAGTATTAGGTAATCCTTCAGGGTGTCTAACAGAATCTGAGCAGTTTTTTGAGGAATACAGATAAACAAGACTGTCTTGAAAATTTATTAGGTGTGGTTGCTCTTTTAGACAAGTGCAAAAAAGACAGAACTAAAAAAGAAACAGTCAATTTGTCAAAACCAGCCTTGTTTGAAATATATGCAACACAAACTGCAGAAACTTCTTGTGTTGCAGAGAAGTGCTGAATAGAAAAGGTTGGCTCTTATCACAGACATCATTTAAACCCATCTTTTATAGTGCCATAGGTACACACTTTACACACTTTACAGGGTTATAAAAAGTCAAGGTACTTACCCTAGTGGGTTTACAACCCACAACCATGAGGTTAAGTGCTTTGATGGATCAGGCCCTTAACAAGAACAAACTCAAAGTGAGACAAGGTAAGAAGATGTGAGGTCATTAAACGGGGAACAATGACACTGTATTTGTTCCCTGGGGGAGAGGGGCTCTCTGCCCCAGGAGGACATGGCTGGGGGACAGGCCTGTGGTGCTCCAGGTGCTCCAGGCACAGCTTTTTCTTTCAAGTGTCTTTCTGCTATTGAACAGTAAGAGGCTTCTTTGAAGAGCATGTGACAAATTGTAAAGGAAGAAGATTTTTCTGTAAACAGGGAAACATGCAGCTCAAGTAGAAGGTTAAACATTGTAGAAATAGAAAAATGAAACAGCTGAAAAGGGAAAAAGCTAGTAAAGTAACATATGTGGTGCTTTTTCAGATATTCATGGACAGAATTAATGCAGACCCAGTAAAAGTTTTCATGGAGCAGACTGCAAAATTGTAAAGTGTGGGTTTGCATAGTTTACAAAGGAAAAGCTGCGTATCTTTTACCTGTGCATCCACACACAGTAAAATACTTTTCAGTCATGGTCTCTGTCCTCCTATCATTTTTCAGCCAAGTAAAATAAAAATACAAATACAAGAGTGAAGGGGAAAGTTAATAATCACAGACAAAGTCATGTTCCCTGTGTGCCATGACACCAGAGCATGAAATATGTGCTGCCCAGCCCTTTTCCAAACTGGGACAAATAATGTTCAAACAGCAAATGGACTTTTTGAGGATACGCCCTAAAAGCAGACCTGTGTCTCTTCAATTTCATCCTTCTGAAACCAAAATACCAGTATCAGATTTATCTGTTTCTTGGTAAAATTTATACCTTAGCAATGAACTGCAAAGACACTAATATTTGGGTGAAAATTATTTTGCAACTGTTTTCTCCAGCTGGCAATTAATTTCCTGAGATTTCTCAGGTAACACCCTGAAAACAACAGGAATGTCATTTTTTTATTATATAGGTGTGTAATACTATGGGGCTGATTGTGATGGAGATTTCCTCATGTACCTAATAAAATCAAAGTGAAAAATAAAAGGGATGGCAAGCTTCATTATACAGAATCCAAATTACATGTGACCAAACTTCAGGCATCCAAAACTTACATGTGACCAGTCCTTTATGTCACCCTCACAAGAGCTGAGAAGATGAGACTGTTAGTACAGCCTCTTTAAGTAAAATACAGAAAAGAATGAAAGTAGGCTGACTAGCATAATCAAATCATGTGTGCTGTGTTTCATACTGCCAGAACAAAAAATGTTTTCAATCACAGCACATGAATGATGGATATGTGTATTGGGCCTTGTCAGAGTCCTGGGTCTGCCTACAGATCCATTAACCAATTTGCTGGTTGAAACCATAGCTGCTGAAGTAAAACCCTAATTCAAAGCAAATGAATTCCCAAATCCTCTGGCTGTAAGTCCCAGACGGGTAACTGTATCTTAATAACAGAAGAGATCTAGTGACTAGATTTTTAAGTCAATACACTGAGGAAAAATACGAGAGTGAAATGGCTGTCCAACTAACTCTTCCTCCTGAACACTCCTGCTTTTACAAGTAGCTGATCTTCCTGAAAACAGGGAACTTATATGCATCTCAGCTATTCACTGTTCTGAAAACATATTGCTTAACAAAATGCAATTCAGAGATTGAAATGGCCTAGCATAAATAGTAAAGACCATTCATGGGTGACAGGAGCATTATTGCATCTCCAAGCCAGGCAGCTTACCCAAAAGAAGAGGCTGGCCAGTTACATGAAAACCAAAAGCAGAAGAAAATCTTAATGCGCTGCCCCATGACATTAAGGTATATCTCATAAAAGTGATGATGAACCTTTGATAGCCACAGTCAGGGGAACATGGTGTAAACCCAGCTTTTCTGATCCTTGTGGAGGCTGGCACAGACATGCACCAGAGAGGGTCTTAGGCCAGGTTAAGGGTCACTGTGGACACTTAGTGCAGTGCACAAGATAGACACAACTGTCACCCTGTGGCAAACTTGCAGGGGTTTGAAACATGAGAGTTGGTTGCACAAGGAAGGAAAGAGATAGCAGCTGCTGGGAAAACTGCACTGTAAGAGCACACAATAAAGCAAAGCATCTCCAAATGTTCTAGCATCATCTGTGGGCCTAAATTCAGCCCTGACAGCTTACAGTGCACCATGTCTATTCATTGAACATGCTGATTATCACAGACTTGTTACTCTCAGTTTCCAGAGCAGTTGAATGACATATTGATGTTAATTGTTGGTTTGCTGAAGTGTCCAAGAGGCCTAACACTTCCAGCACATCCATCAAATGATGCAAAAAGATTTTCAGGTGGTTTTTATTCCAAAGAAAGGTGCAGAATTTCACAGAAGTGGGCAAATTAGATAAATTAAAATAAAAGATCCTTTATTAATTATATGCACTAGAGGAAGTTCACATGGTGAATGAAAAGCAGAAAGAAAAAAGATTTAATATCTTTTTTGCCAGCAGAGCACTGTAACTTCAAACCTTAATTAAACTAAATCCATGACTGAATTAAATATATTGTTCCAAATGTTTCTCCAGGTCAATGAAATTATTAACTGATTGATCTGCAAAGTAGAAAAAGTGATGAATCAACCCAAATTTACTCCGTTTTCACACACATACACACTCCCTCATGCAGTTTGTTCTCGACAAACTGGGTAAGTAGATAAAAATGGATAAGTCATTCTGCTGATAGCCTGTTAAAGTGCTCCTTCTATCTGTGTTAATAGTGCATATGTGTTTCTCAGATTAATACCAGCATATTTTCTTTCATGTATATTTTTTGGCTTTTAATGGCAGGGCCAGGCATGGGGGTGGGAGGGAGTATAAATGACTGTAAAAAAATAAGTGGATCCCAGATGTTTTATTCAGGTAACCTAACCTGTGAACTGCAAATAAGGGGATGTTTGCAGGGCAAGCATTCTGGATTTCAGCATTCCAGAGATTAATAGCCCGTTCAGTTCGTTAGTTACCATTCAGAGTTTCAGAAGCTCTTTCAGACAAACAAATATTGTATGCTTATACTTTTAATAGTGAATCAGGTCAAAAAGAAACCCAAGCATGCCCCAAAACCAAAAATTCCTATGCACCATGAAAAAAAGATAAGAGACACAAAGGAGAACTAAATCTATATTTGCAATATTTCCATTGCTTTTCTGCTAGGCACAATTACATTTCTGTAATCAAATAGAAGGTGAAGGAAAACATATCGCAATGCCTGATGCCATAAATAATGCATGAGTGGCTGTCTGAAACAGTGAAAACCAGTTAACAAACAGGCCAGTTTTGTGAAATGCAGTCCTGTAATGCTGCCAAAGACAACGTCTGCCTAGATTATCTGTGCTGTAAGGGTTGGCTGTGTAAACTAAAGTCACCTGGGGACGCGTTAAATTGTACTCTTGAAGGTCTTAAAAATGTTCAAATGCTTTAGATCATAAATCAGCATCTTTTGATCACTTATTCCCCTACTTTCTTGGTCTCTGAGCCTGTTAAATTTCAAAAGGTAAGTAGGGGTTGGAAAATGAAAGAACTTCTAAGTCAGGCGTAGGCCAGAAAAGATTGCTTTTGTGAGTTTTGTTCTTCCTTATGCATTGACACAAAATGACAATTAATTAGGGAGAATTGTAAAATGCAACTATTGGTATAATTATCTAGACTGAGCTTTAAGGCCACTGGGGTCACTTACAATCTCATATTTATTTTCAAAATGACAGAGTGATTTAAGGATCTTGTGTTTTATTTTCAAAAGCGACTCTCTCCCATAATGAGATTTAGGTTCCAAGATCTCTTTTGAAAACATTCTTAAGCACTTTATTGCATTTTAGGGTACATAAATATAAGTTTTATATATTTAAATCAAAATGAATTTAGGTGCCAGAAAGCCTTCAAATATTTCATTCTACCTAGCTCTTGAAACCAGAATTTAAGCATATGAGCTTAAAGTGCTTAAGCACTTCTTTCTGAAGAATTTTCCTTTACTTCACATCTTTCTGATAGGAAAAATTTCCAGTTAAAACTGTATGACTATTAAAACTATCATGATTCAGTGGAATTCTTCGGAGGCACTAACACAGCTAAATAAGTCCAGGTTTTAACATCCTGCAAGTTCTATTTTGCAGGAAAATACAACAAAGAAACACTCCTTTTGTTGTCTTCGCAGGATAACCAGTCACATTTATCTGCTTTGCCAAACCTAGCTAATGATAGTGCTTGTCTCCTGAGGTAGATGATGGTGCACCTGTACAGCACCCTGAGCAGGAGTTCCTGCGAGGTGACAGCCAATGCTCAGCCATCAGCATCTTATAATAAATGTGGCGCAGCAAAGGAAAAAATTGCAAGTCCCGTCACTTCATGGCAGTATCAAAAGGTTGCTTGTCCCTGTGAAGGACACAAGACAGCTTTGGCCACAAAGTTGGCTGCCTGGACAGAGCCCTCCACACCATATCCTGCCATGTGTCAAAGGTTTAGCAATGAAACCAGAGCAGAAGCAGTGGAAAGAGTGTGGGCATTGCTGGCAGCTGAGCAGGTTGGAGCCCCAGGGGAGGGGGCTGCTCTCCAGGCCCCACAGTTCTCTACAGACAGGAGACACTGCAAGCACTGCTGATGTGAGAGCTGATTAGGGAAACCATCAGATTTGACCTGCCAGTACTGAGTGCTTGGCCGTACTCATAACATCCCATAGTGCTGCAAGATGTATGAAATATCTGACAGAAAATTTATCTATATACCCAAACTAAAAGCTGCTTGGCCCCTGGAAAATGACAATTTACTCACTGGGGGAAAAATAGTGCCTTTGAAATATATTCTGTCCTACCTTTTGCTTTGTTGAAACTCGGGTTGAGTATAGTGAGTAAAGGGTTTTGCTTTTTTTCTTTTGGTTGTTTTTATGCTGACTTGGAAGGGACCCATAAGGATCATGGAGGCCAATGCTTAACCCTGCACAGCACCATCCCCAAGAGGGTCACACCATGTGCCTGAGAGCATTGTCCAAATGCTGCTTGAGCTCTGTCAGGCTTGGTGCTGTGACCACTTCCCTGCGGAGCCTGGTCCAGTGCCCCACCACCCTCTGGGTGAAGAACCTTTCTCTAATATCCAACCTAAACCTTCCCTGACACAACTTCAGGCCATTCCCTCAGGTCCTGGCACTCATCACCACAGAGATGACATCAGTGTCTGCCCCTCTTTTTCACCTCATGAGGAAGTTGTCGAATGCAATGAGGTCTGCACTCAGTCTCCTCTTCTCTTGGCTGAACAGACCATAATTCCTTGGAGTTTTGCTGTTAGACCATAACCTTTTGAATGTTTCTTGAAGGAAATGTTTTTAGCAGTTAAGTTAGAAACAAAATAGATGTGCATGCTTTTTCTGGGCAACTCATAAAAACTGATCTCACATTAGTAAAGGTTTCAGAAATTAGTTCTGCTCCTTCGTGTGTGTACATAAACTGCCTCTTGGTAAAAAGGGCTGTGTGACATTTAGTTAAATGAGATTGATTGCATTAGATTATACAGATTCAATTAAATCATCTGTTATTCTGAAGGCAACGAATTCACACTGTTCATTAGGAATGTGAAAAACTGATGTTGTATCTGCCTCTCTTTGTAACTTGCTCTGTTATATTCTACCATGACATGCTGAGCTGTAGCAGATTACATTGGTTTGGATTACATCAGACACGAAAATTCATCTTTATCTATTCTGTTTGTCTATGGAGATTGAAGCCCTTCCCTAACATTGTTGTAAAGCCAGAATGCTAAGAAGGCAGATCTGTTTTGTTCGTTTCCTTAGCACCTGCAAGCAACAATTTCAAAGGAAAACTATTGTTTCAACAACCACTAGAAACAGCATTTCTGAAATCCAAAAAGACCCAGGTAATTGCACTCTCCAGTCCAAACTGCTTTGATTAATTCCCTCAATTGCCAGCATGGGGACCAAAAGCAGCAAACAATTGTCATTTTGTCAGCAGTCCATCAGCCTTGGTAATACTGATATTTGGTAATACTTGGTAATACTGATGATATTGAGGCAAACTGCAGCCTACAAAGCCATGGAAGGGCAGAAGGGTAGGGAGACCTTGACTTTAGTCCTGCAGCAAGCTGACCAGTACCAGAAATTACTCCTCATGCTGGATCTTGGAGTCTTTGAAACCATGCAATCATTTGAGAGATACCCATTTTTACAAAGAAAATGTGATTATTTTGTCTGATACACAACCATTTTCCATATCCAGTAGACAATTCTTTCCTGTATGGATGCAATGGACTAAAATCATCTGTAGTGGAATTTTATGAATCATTTAAAGGAAAAATATATCTTCTGTTTGCCTTTCAGGGTCATGTAAGCAATCCTTCGGGGGAAATTGTAGCTAATGTGCTTCTGTCTGCTGCAGAATGCAGAGGGTCCAATCAGTGTCTGCCCAGAGGCATAACCTGAATCTTAGAAATAACTGTGTGTTTATACTGTTGATAAAATAATTGCTGGTGCCTTGATAAGGAAGGTGATTGTAGCTGTGACTGAGCATACTGCTGGTAGCTCCTTATTAAAGAATAAGACAGCACACTAATCCCAATTTAATCCTGGGTTAAATCTACACTTATTTTCCCAGTGATGGTAACAATCACTTTGAGCTCCTGTGGCATCTCAGTGTCATACTCCAAATAGGAAAACAATTGACTCTTTGCTTTGATGGTGTTATTTAATACTATATTATTAATTTAAACCTTACAGACTGTAGATTGCCACACACAGTTATCTTTAGGATGCATGCTGAATCAGGCTCCAACAAGTACCCAGGCAGAGTTCCCTTCATATTTGTAGCTTTAAAGTAGTCACTTAAAATGTGATTAAATGATAAATCCCATGCATGCATTATGTTTACTTTTCTATGAAAAAAAAAGCAACTGCTTGAATTTATGGATCAGGTGATCCTTATAGGGATTAGGTAAATCAGAGTCTTGAAATCCAATCTTGATCGTATTTTTTGAATGAATATAAATTATTAATCTATCATTTCTTTCTTTTTTCTTTTCTTTTTTTTTTTTTAACCCATTTCTTTAGAATAAATGCTCAGTATAGTAAAATGGAGCTCTGATGTTTAGAACCCTGGTATATATCAGCCCTTACTACCTTTTCATATAATGTGAAATGCAGCAATCATTCTGTGGTGTCAAAAACTGTTTGGGCTGCAAGACAGATGGGACTTTCAAAATGAAATGTACCTATGACTGTTTGCTACTATATATATAAAACATCTCATTTAGTCTCATCTGTGATTTTCCAAGAGGAAAATGTTTCCACAAGTAATTTATCTCAGTCTCAGAGGTTTGGATCATTGAATGGCCATTTCCAAACAGGTCTAGCAATTGTGTTTCTAGTTTTGTTAATTAAACTTCGGCTTTTTGTGTAATTCATCATGAACACTTTAATGCTCTTTTAAAAACAAGCCCACACAATTAATATATCTATCTCGTAACACAGGAACCAACAAATAGATTTTTATTCCAGATTTTGTTTGTTAGTAGGTGGTTTTTTTCAGACCTTAGTTTAGCAAGATATTATGTGTAACTTTAAACCTGGAATCAAGTTCATTAATGTAATACATAGGGCATACATAAAAGTGCAAGAGTATATATTCAATATGTAAAAACTCAAGAAAGTCTTTGATCAACAGGACAGATGTTTGACCCCCGACAGGTGCCTGGTTGAAGCTCAGAGAGGGAAGGAAGGGAAGACAAGAGTTATTGCCTCAAAGATCAAGCTGAGAGCAGATTTTTTCAGAGCTAATCACGTGAGGAGTGAATCTTCTGTGTCGCCTGATACAGGAACTTCAGCAAGCAGCCTTGCTTTTAACTCTCTTTGTAATGGAGATAAGCAAGGGAGTTTTATATCTATAGCATGGAAAAGAAACATTTACTCATTCTAGAAGAAAATGGACACATTTTCTGTGGTTTGGGTAACAAAGTCAAATACATTTGCAATAATGAGGAATAGAACATGTGGAATAAATGTTAAAGCTTTAACTTTGATTTCATTTAAGCAGAGGCTATTTATAATAAAGTTAAATTTTTCTTCTGTGTACTAATTTTAAAAATTATTCATTTCCTGAACTTTTCAGAGTATAAGGATGGTTTGATAGAGGATGACTGCAATGTCTGATTCTTAAGCATATGAAACAACAATCTTGAAAATCAAACAGAATACTGGAAGCATATAAATCATACAAGGTTTACAATGCGTTCCCTATACAGTAGTTGGTATGCAAACTCCTGCAGTGCTTTTTAAGGCACAATAGATTTTGTTGTGTTTATAAATATTTTAATGAATTACTAGTGTTCTTCTATAAAATACTGATTTTAATCTTAAAATTATCTTTTACCTTCTGTGTTTTCTCCTTTCCATGTCTTTCTCTCTGGAGCTACCATTTTGTTTTGTTTCAGGATGCATTTTTTCTATATTTTTTGTATTTATACAGAAGTTTAAGTACATTTTCTATATAGTTGTTTAATTATTGTGTAAATCTTTCCTCCTGTATTGACACCTCTTGTTATAATTTAAAATGCAGCAATCTAACAAACAGCAGACAATCCCAACTAAACTGCCTTTTAATCACTGTGAGGGCAGAGAAGGGTCTGACTGTAGAAGTATTTTTGTATTACGGGGGAGAAAAAAATGTTGCTGGAAGACACCTAAGTGAAAAAGAACAGCAGTCCTCAGGAGCTAATTAAGAAACACATCCTTGTCTGCATCTCCAAGTTGCTTCTGCTCATGGGAAGCTGCACTCCAATCCCAGCACCGGTGTGCCAGCTGTGCCAGCACTGCAGGAACAGGGTGAGGCATTGCTCTGAGAGCACTGGATGGAGACTGGGGCATTGAGAGCTCTGTTCCCAGGCCTGTCAGTAATTCACAGGTACAAAAGTACCATTGGGGCCAATTGTAGAGGGCTGGAGCTGAAACAAAAAGCATTCGGGGGAAAAAATCAATTTACAAATGACAGTTGCCAGTGGTACGGCAATAGAAGGTTCTCAAAGGTGGTTAAAAGATAGAAATAATGTTTCAGAGCCAAAGGAACAAGAACAACAGAGCTTTTTACATTTTTATGGTACAAATTGTCCTAAGTACCACTTTGGAAAAGGGCATTTTACAATAGTTAAGCCACAACCAAATTTCACAAAAATCAAATTTATTTCAGTCTCAGATAGCAACTTTCTGGCTCAAAAAAGCATGGCTTTATGGTGACACGGACTACTTCATGTCACCTGCCTTCCTCTGTGCTGGTTTTCTCAGGTTCCTGAGCTGTCCTTCTTTCTCTTTGCCTCGGAGCCCGTGCCCCCTGCACTGTGCATGTGCCCCACCACAGAGCGGTTCGCTACAGGACAAGGTCATGTTTCTGCAGAGGTTGCAGGGTCACCAGAATTCACATTTCTTTCTAGCTACATGTCATTTCTCTCCTGGCATGGAAAAAGTAATTAGCTTTCCCAATACACCCCCATACTGAGAACAGAGTTCATTTCCTTTGAGAGGAAGGGTGCCGCTTCCTTTCTTTACTGGGTGAGCATCAGCAAATGAAAATCATTACTGGGTTCACTCAATATATTTTTCAGGAGACATTTTAGCTGATTTTTTTGAGTGAAGGGAAATTCCTTTCACAGGACATTGCCTCACAAACCCTCAGTCTGATGTTCAGAGAGAAAATGAAGCTGAAAATGATAGCTTTCCTCCAGCTGAGGTAGAAACATTTTTACATGGTTCCGTAAGATGCAGGGCAATTTCTCTCATAGTTCCATTTATTTTTGCACAAATGTCTTTATGTGGGAACATACAGACCACAGCTAAAGCCTTTTTCACTGCTTTCAACCAAAATCAGTATGCAGATTTCTTTCCCTTTCTCTAGGACCTTCTTTTCCTACTAAACCAGTCATCTTCCATTGCCATATCAACTTCCTATAGATTGGGTGAAGCTGGAAGCAAAAATCCTGATTCTTCCTAATCCTTTCCATTATCCCATGTCTTACCTGAAGTATTCAGCTCTAACCAAATGGCAGTGGGGATGTTCCTACACACAAGCCTGAAATACAGGCTGACCATTTATCACTTCAATCTAACTTTGGTTTTTTTATGGTGTGACAATTCAACTGCATCTCTAACACTCTATAGTGTTACAGATTATCAGCAGATACAGGTCTCTGACTCTGATATTTCCTCCTTCTTTACTGGAACAATGTAAGAGTCTAAATCTTCACATGTGCAGACGAGTATCAGAAGTCATTAGTATAAATTTCTGGTATAAATTAGTATAAATGTCAGAAAGATCAGGAATCCAACTCTTTTCTTCTTTTCTTTGACTAGTTGCCTTCTTTATTTCCTGTGAGGTCATTGTTACACCACAGAGCAGAATTGATCATGTTTACTGTACATTACTGTTTACTGTTTACTGTTATTAACCAGAGCTTTGAAAAGCTCTAGTCAGAGCCCAGTTCTGCTTGGTGCTTCTTCTCACATTGATGGCATAACCCCTGATTCACAGCAGCTGAGTAGTAGAGCCTTGATGAAGGGCACATATACCTGCACTAATTTTATCATTTTTCTATGTAAAATCATTTCAACTATGACCACAGGCAAAGCTGAGAAAGGACTCACTTGCCTGAGGCTGGTCATGGGTGAGTGGCTGTACAGACAGGAAGAGGAGGATCAGCTCATCAGCAGTGAAATGATGCCACATATTTGTCTGAGCTGTTGAAGACCTACATGGCAAATAAAAATCTCATACAATACTGAGAATTATTAACTTTAACAATCTCAGTTCTATTATTTCAGGTCCAGATATGACCAGCTTTCCAAGAGCAGAAAGTAATTAAGTTTCTGTAGCTTACCATGTGTGTACAAAAATACTCCCTTCTGCAATGCTTAAACTTGATATTTTGCTGAGAAACATATTGAAAAAATATATTCATTCATTTGCTTTGCAGAGGAATTAGGGATAAGAAAGGAAACCAGACTTCCTTATTGCTACTGTCTCAGCCAAAGCTTCTTGGGGTATAATTTAAATAAGCAAAATAACTGCTTAAAATAAATGGGTCCCCAGCAACCTGTGAACCTGGTGCTCAGCTCTGTGCAGAACTATTTGGTTCTTCTCTCCTATTTGGAACAAGGGAAACAGAGCAAGAGGCATTTGCTGCATCCCAGATTGTAAGGGCAGCTTCACTGCCAAACCCAGCAGAGTTAAGGCCAGATTTAGGCATGTTTCCTCATACTGAGTATTATTGCCCATTCCCAAATAATTTCACTAATTTCAGAAAGGAAGACTTGAAAAGTGAAATGCTGCTTGGCATTAACAAGTAGAGTAGAACTTACTTTCTAGATCCTCTGTTTTTAATAGAGATACTTAATTTTGCCCTGCACAACAGCTCTTAAAAATTCCGACAGCTGTGCTTTGCCTTTTAAGTCTTTCAAAAGACAGAGTGCTAAGCTAGCTGAAGAAAATGCTTCACAAATCTGACATGTTCAAACTATCCATATCAAAAGATTACTTTTTTATCTTCAATTTATTCTGCAAAAAGACTCTGGGGGGTTTATTTCAAAAAATGAAAAATGGGCCAGCAGAAACAGTGGTGTACAGCTCCTATTTATCTGGTTTACAGCTATCAGTTTGATAGCTAGAATAGCACTAGGGAAACTAGATGCTTTCTTAAATGTGGTATAACAAACATTCTACTAATACAAAGGGAAAAAAAGGTAAAAGCAGAAGGATAAGCCTGAAATGCCAGATCTTTTTTTCTTTTTTTTTCTTTTTTTCTTTTTTTTTCTTTTTTTTTTTTTTTTTTTTTTTTTTTTTTTTTTTTTTTTTTTTTTTTTTTTTTTTTTAATGGACAGTATGAGATTTGACTCCTGAGATGTTGTGAGTTTAGCTGCAGAGTGGGGTTTCAGTCCTGCAGCTCAGCCCTGGATGTATTCCAGAGTGCAGCCATGCAGGCTGTGTGTTGGGGAGTGAGCTGCTGGCTCTGCTGCCCTGGCAGGGGCAGGGGGCAGCCACTGCTCACACAGGAGGGCTCTCTCTTCTCCCAGACTTCCTCAGGCTAAATCAAATACACTTTCTAATGGACTGTTACCTGAATTATCTCATAAAAAGTTCAACGTTTTCTAGGCACCAGAAGCACAATTAAAAGTCTTCCCCAATAGGAAATCAGGTATTTTTAACAGCCCATTTCTTTGATCACAACATTTAATTTAACCACTGCTGTCTGCTTCACATAGGCTGTGATCATTGGAGCTGTTCTATTTTCTGAACAAAATGGGAAGTGCATGTAGGTACCTCTGCTTCTGTTACAGACACGTTGGAACAGCTTGAGGAGAATTCAAATCTGTCTGATGATCAAATTACAACCCAGCAATAACAGGATAAAGAAACACGTTTGATGCGTTATTGCAGTTAGGTGAGAGCAAAGGCAGTCATTAGAAGTCATGTGTGTCCTGTCCTGCTACAGCTTTTAGGAAAATCAGAGATCACTAAAAGTTTGTAAGACAACTAATTTTTTTTTCCCCAACACTAGTTGTGTTTAAGGGATTGCCATCAGAAACAATCAGTGAATATTTAAACAAACCCCAAAAGCAGCAAATAAAACAGGTCTTTTATGATATTTGAATTTTTTTCCTTTGTGATGGAAACTCTAGACTGCACACATGGTGCTTTCAGGACACCAACTGAGAATAAAGCTGCTCTCAGAGGTAGTAAGTGATTTCATTCTATTAATGTCCAGGTGATTTGTGGTGCCCATTACAGCATCACTAATGTGATGGCAAACATTTCCTGGGCATGCCATGTTTTCAATGTTCTGCAGAACATAGTCAGCTCAAGTGCTTGTACAGTGCCTGATTGGAAAAGACAGCCCCTGGGGTTCATTCTTTTCATCAGTCAAATACTAATTCTGAAACAAAAGAAGATCTTTTCATTTTCAAAGATGCTGAAATAAACCCAGCGTAAAGGAGGAGAAGGACCCAGTAGAAGCCCCTACAAAGCAGGTGTATGTCAACAGAAGTAGTCACAGAAATTTTCTGTATACCATTCCTTTTGTAGAATGCTTGTCATGTTTGTTCCATATTTTTCTTTTTTGAAAAAGCAAGTCAATATTTAAACTATGTCCATATATGTGTGTTGCCATTTAACTATGTCAGAAAAGGCAAGGACAAAAAGAGACTTATACTTTGAGTGGAAAATGGAGATACTCCTGGTAAAACAGAAATAAATATGCCCACTGTAGACAGAGCCTTCAAGGATATCACTTAACCATTCCCTCCTCCAGGGAAAAAAAGTCAGATTTTATCTGTCAAAAGCTGAATAAAACATGGGACTAATGAATCAAAGTGCCTCTATTCCTCATTGTTTTGCTCAATGGAGAGAACAAGGAAGTTATGCCCCATGGGACTGAGAAGAGGCAGCTGCCTGAATCACAGCCTTCCCACAGTTTCCAGCTCCAGCGAATGCTGGGACCCCTCATGTGACAGGACCTCATTGCTCTCTGTCACCAGGAGAAGCCTGGGTAGGGGCAGCACTTCTGAAGAGAGGGCAGAGTCTGTGCCTCAGGCTTCACACCCTGCAGTGCTAACACTGCTAACAAGGGAGTGGCACGGGCTGCAGGAGATGGTAACAGGGTGGGTTGTGGATTTTAAAGTCCCAGTTCAGAGGTGCCAGTGTCACAGCTCCAGAGAGCTGCTCAGCTGGAAAAGCCCGCTTGAGCAGGTCCCTTACATCTGCCTGAAAGCACAGAGCTGATTCCAAAGGCTCTGTTTCCCAGGAGGAGTGTATAGTGAAAGCTCCATGTAGGTCAGTGTGTGATGTTTCCTGGGATTTCTCTCCGGGGCATTGCAACAGGAGTGTAGGCTGCAGCTTCAGGTGAGAAACAGGCTCTGGTACAGGGCAAATCCACAGAGGGATGAAGGCAACTGCAGGGCACTGAGCAGTGCTGGCAATCACCTCTCTCCCTCCCACTGTCTTACACTACACTTGCTTCCTCCTAACAAAGAAACTAAGATTTGGTTTGCATTTTTAGTGATACAGCAGAAGAAACTATTGAAGGGGTGGAATAATTACAGAAAACAATATGATTTTAGAATGAAAATACAACTTTATCCAAGGTTTGTATTCTATGTAAACCAACAGAAACTTTAAAAAGAACGATAGGGTAAAATCAATATTGATTATTAGGAGTAAAAGTGCTATAATTGAGGCCATAAAACCTTTTAAGATCCAACTAAAATTTTCCAGTAAAGCTACAATAAATTATTCCTAAAGAAGTAGAATATTTGCATGGAATTCAATGTCATTATATCAGAGCCTGTCTAATGAAAAAAAAGACTGTTACTGTTTCTGCCACGAAGGCTATTATGAGAGAAGGATTAGCATAGTTATTTTGGCAAGTTACCTTTTCCTCCTAATATTTCATTGCATTATGCAAAAGTCCACTTTTAAAGTCTCTACATGCTTTTAAGATCTCACTTTTCATTATTGCTTGTTTTTCTGCTTCTCAGACCTTTCAAATCTAACCTATTAGCTCCCTTATTATAGCTCAGCAAGAGCAAGCCCTTTTAATTTATGGAGGGCCCTAATTTTTATAATCTGATATCAGTACAGGCTGTAAATCTTTTTAATGATAAAATAAATGGAAGTCTAACATGGCATTTTTGTCATCACTTCTTTAATAATTTCTACCTAGTTTTTCAGATTTTTGATTAGTAGAATTACGCAAAGGAATAAAATCAAATAATATTGTGAATCTACATTTACCATGTTTGGGAGATGAGTCACTCCTGCATTATTTGTTTTACCCCAAAATAACTTTAAGGTCATGGATTTAGCTGATTGCATAGCTGACTTATTCTTGTTCAGTGGAAATACATCCTAGAACTTTTAACTGTTATCAAGTAAAGAAGTGGCTATAACTACATCAGTTTATATCTGTCACATACATACAGCCAGAAGTTTTTGATTGCTTACACAAATGCAGACTTTTTAATTATGCTTCCTTCAGAATCAGGTACTGCAAAATCAGGTCTTCTAGACTTGGAGGGGAAATTATCCAGAAACTGAAGCTGAAGGAGAACACAATATTCTGATGGTTCAGGGATGCTTCATTCTGCAAACTGATCACTGACCTGTAAGGGGTACTTGTAGGTTTATCTATGAAAATGAAGGCTTTACTTTTAACCTAGAAAGCCCTGTGCTGCCTAAAATCCAAATGTCGGAAAAACTGCTTCTCCTCCCCTTGTGCTGTAAGATCAGTAAAAGCTCCTCTGTACAAAGAGGCACCAGGCTGAGCCAACCATGGCTTCTGAACCTGCACTTCTGTGAAATAGCTTGGTTCTGATGGGCTGCATAGCACAGGGCAAAGCTATGCTCCTCAGGGTGAATTGTTGATGCTGTTAAAGGAACTGTTGGTTTAGTGGTCAGGATTTATCCTTGTTTGGTGAGATGTGCTTAGGAATACTGTTTGATGCAGTCTTTCTCTTGTTACAGTCTGTACACCATGTGATTAATATTTACATTCACTTTGGTGAATTCCACTGTGCAAGGGTAATTATCACAGTGGTCGTTTTATGTTGCATTAAACTTCAGATGTATAGGAGTTCTCTGAAGAAGCATTTTACTCTGATATGTGTGTGTACCCAGCCCTGGATGGGAGGAATTTCCTTTAGGCTCTGACAGAGTGCTGAGCTACTTTATGTTGGTATTAGCACTCTGCATCTCATGGGTGCCTTTGCTTGTGTAGAAGAGCCTACTAGGCACACCATAAGGTGCCATGGACGCTGGTGTGGCCTCACAACAAAGCTGCTCTACAGGAGCCGCCTCACAGCACACCCATTAAATCCTCCCCCTCTATGGTGCTCTCTGCCCAGAGGGCATCACCCATCCTGCTTCCTCTGGGATGAGCAACAACTCCCAAGATGTGTGAAGCAATCTGGGGATGGAGGTGTTCACCACTGTGCAGGGACAGGCTCCTGTAGGATCATCTGTTGGACTTAACTGTGACATTTGGGAGAGAAAACTTTTGTCTGAATGCAGGGGCTTCCTTGCTGCAGATGGATCTGTACATGGACATTTCTCAGCACAGCATGCCAAGAGCATGGAATTTTTCACATCGAGTTCTTGTGGTTTCACACCACAAGGTTTGAGCCTAACATGGTTCAGGAAAAGAGTCAGGATGGGAAACTGGTGGGTGGGTTTCATTCAATTAATTGGTGGTAAGACAGCCTTCTGCTCTGCAGCTCCCACCATCTGGAACAGCCTTTCTTTATCTCTCTACCTCATTGACTCTCAATCTGATTTCAAATCTCAGCTGAAAACATCTCTCTTCTGTGCATTATGCCCTGTAATTTCTCTTTGCTGTTATTATTTCTTTTTTATCTCTAACATGTTTTCAGATGAAACAGAAGAGTTACCACACAACATTAAGTGATGCGGCACCGTTACTCTAATTTGCATCAGGCCAGGCAGCAGCAGCAAGAATTTTTCCCACTAGAATATAAATAGATTTTAAATACCCAGATGTATGTCAATTGTGTCACTTAATATGTACATTTCAATTGTTGTTTTAATGAATGATTTTGTGGGAGGTTTTACTACTTTTACTTCCAGTGTGGTCTCCTTCCTCAAAAAGTTGCCTTAAAAACTAAGACCATTCTGACTGTTAAGCACTCCAAACACTACTGGATTTTTGCATCTCTTGTTTATAACAGTGTATCTCAACTACAATGACAAATATCACTGTAAGTCATGCACACAGGCTAAAATAGCATTGACCTGACCAGCTTGGCTTGCTCTGACTGTAAAGGTTGTAGGCTTCAGCACTCAGTGTAAAGGTATCCTTACAAAGAGAGTTGAATGATGTAGGTGTTGATGATGATGGCACTTGCATGCTGCAGAACTTTTCAACCAGAACACATGGCAATGGGATGTGGGTAAGGGAAGGAGGTGAAAACAAGTATTCACATTGTGCCTTATAGTAAATCAACTGCCTCACATTAAATCAGGGTATCTGAGGAAAGGGAATGAGCACTAAAACTGCAATAAACTATCAATCCAGTATTAAAAAGCAAGGACCCACATCAGTGAGCAGTCTGTTACTGTCCAGATAGGCCAATTTTTGAATGGTAGTCATCTGAGTGCCTGACAGGCATCATTCTGATGGGGATTTGATGTTATGAGTCTGTGAAAGAGTCAGAGCAGCAAGTTTAATAAGGGATAAGTGACATTTTATAAAAGTGATTGTCATCACTGAGAAAAAAAGACACTTGAACTTTTGAGTGCATGAACCTTCCTTCTGGCCTGAAAAAGAAACTGCAAATGTCAAAGGGCAATAGCTCATACCATCCCCAGATGGCTTCTTTCTTGGAAGACTAATGGTCTCTCAAGAGACTACCAGTACAGAGACTACAGAATGGAGATGTCTCCATGGGTTTCCTTTTCCCTTGGCCATGGCTCTCTCTTCACTATGTGACAAGATGTGATGATTTTCTGTGACTCATCGGTAGGCAGGGAGGGTTCACCACTGCCCTTGTGCATTTCAGATCTGCCACACAGCTGAGCCATTCAGTTTGAGCTAAGGGGTTCCACCTTGGAAGCAAGGACAGAATTTGATGGCCTCTGCAACAACATCAGTGATAATAAGATTTAAAGAAAATGCATGTGCAAACCCCACCTGGCTGCTTTGTCTCCCAGAGATAATGGTAACTTCTAGGAAGACCTTCTTTGAAAGTGTCAAGGTATATGAGCTTGTTACTAAATGGGTTGTGAACAGATGTTAGGACATTTTGTTATTTCTGTATAAAGTAGTCTTTGTGTGAGACCTATGAATGTGCTTCCTAATCTGGGATTGTCCCAAGCAGTTTGGGACATGTGGTAAAGTAATGTGGAGTGAACTAAAATCACTGATCATAAACCATCTTGAAAAGAAAAATATGTGTATTTACTGACAGAGATCACTGAGAGTAAAAACCTGTTTTAAATCAAGAACTGGAGCCATTTCAATTCCTTAAACTAGCTCTGGTTTAGCCTGGAAGTTAGCCCTGCTGGTAAATCTAAAGCATCAGATTTAGCCCTCTGTAAAAGCAAAGTAGCATAATAATTGAAGTATAATCTTCTTTAAGTGCTTTTTAAACGTGGGCATTGACACTCCAGGATTATACATTTTATGTCATATACTTATTTGCTGAATAAATTCTTGTAACAAGCTAATAGCAGTTGGGGGCCCAAGCCTACCAGATTTTACACATTCCCCACTCTATTTGAGTTGGCTCAAATTGGAATTGAGGGCTCTACCTTGCTAAAGTTCATAGTCCATTTGCTGCAATTTTCTTCTCTACTGTTCTCTTGAACCTTTTATCTGCAGAAGGTAAAAAAGGACCTCAACAGAGAGATGATCACCTTTAAAGTATGGTCATCTTGAATGAGAGCTCTTCTTTTAAATATTTGCTTTGTGAACTCATGAATTATTTCTAAGCATATAATTTAGATCTCCATAGAGAAACCAGTGGATTTCTGAGAATATTATACACAAATCTGTTAATTAGCCTCCTGATCATGCCCAATCAAGAAGACATTGCAAGTTGTATTTTAGGGAGCATTATTTTAGTACTATTTTGTCATGGTTGGTCATTTCCTAATACTTAGAAGCTTCAGTCAATAACTGTGGGGATGTGTCTGCTGTGAAGAGACATCTGTTTACTCAATAGATCTTTTTATTTAATTTTTAATAGAGCTTTTCTAATTTGGCTTGACCATTTGTTGTTAATGTATTTATAATGATTACAGTAGCTATAATTCATATCTAATGATTTTTTCTAAATCTATAAATATTATTTATTAAAAGATAAAAATTCAATACTTCTTGTAGCAACCATTACAAAAAATTCAGTTATTGCAAAATGAAATAAATATATTTCACACCTGTATTGCAACAGATCAAAAAGATAAACCTAAAAAAGCAGTTCTGAAATGCCTAATTTATATTATCTAACTATTCAAATAATAGAATTCGGCCCTCACTGTACTCTGTTGTAGCATGGTTAAATTTCTGCACTGCATATTGAAAATAAAGAACAAAAATGTTAGATTTTAGCAATTTGTTTAAAAATATATATAAAAGTGAAGCTGATTTTATTGGTTTTAGAAAACAATTTAAGATACAAAGAGCCAGATTCTGGTGTCAGCTTGCCTGCTGTAGTTCAGTGAGTAGATAAATGGTCTATAAGAACCTATGGGATGAATTCTGCTGCCAATTTGTGCACTTGGAGTAATTCTAAGGAAGTTAGTGCAATTTAAAACTGCAAATAAATATAGGCTCAAAATCAATTTCTTCACTTACCTGCCAAAATTGAGTTCAGGGTTCAACATACACAGCACTTCTTCCATCTAAAGAATTCATAGCACTTTGCAGAGGTGAATTAATATTACTCCTACTTAAAATGCTGCAAGAATAAGACAGACAAGTGTGTTGGACAGAATTCATGGCAGATTGGGTTAGAGATAGAAGGTGGTGTTTTTTCAGTTTTGTTTCTTCAATCCTGTACTTGAGTTCTAATGAAATGCTGAAAAGATGAGGAAGAAATGTCTATAATATCCCCGTATTATCCTTTTTCTCTCTCTCTCTTTCTTTCTTTCTTTCTTTCTTTCTTTCTCTTTCCTTTCTTTCTTTCTTTCTTTTTCTTTCTTTCTTTCTTTTTCTTTCTTTTTCTTTCTTTCTTTCTTTCTTTCTTTCTTTCTTTCTTTCTTTCTTTCTTTCTTTCTTTCTTTCTTTCTTTCTTTCTTTCTTTCTTTCTTTCTTTCTTTCTTTCTTTCTTTCTTCTTTCTTTCTTTTCCTTCCTCCCTTCCTTCCTTCCTTCCTTCCTTCCTTCCTTCCTTCCTTCCTTCCTTCCTTCCTTCCTTCCTCTCTTTCTTCCTTTCCATGATTTTTTAAAATTAATTTTTTACAAAAGTTTGTGCTTTATCCACCTAAGTAATTTTGTGGTTTTTTAGATAATCCACCCCAGTAGTTATCCCCAGGTGCTGAGCTTATAGATTCTAACTGGTCAATGATGAACTACAGCCCAGTTTGGTAGTCATTACTAAGCAGTATGCAGGTAATTTTCATTTTTCCCTGAGTGAACCTGTACTCCTGTGCCCTGTTCTGTCAGCAGAACCAGCTGGGAAGCAGGCAGCTTCATGGGAGCCTGTTTGCTGGGAACTGGTGGAGAGTCCAGTGGGGGAGGCTGTCTCTCTGTGTGAGTCCCACAATTCCTCCCCAGGACGTGGTCAGTCTCCTCTAAGAAGTGTCAGAAAAGGGCAATCTCACAGTGGCTTCACCCTGTAGAGTACATTTCCTTACATCAGACTGGTTCTTAGGTGAAGATTTCTCCTTCCTCTGTGACATTTTAGTTGGTAGATCTGACTAAGACATTCCTCTCCTTATTTTAAATCCCCAAACTGCCAGCAGTGACTGAGGTAAGCAGTGGTCCCTCTAAAGCACCAGTCAGTTGTGCTGACTCCATCTATCAAGAGATCAAGCTTTGTACTAAGGTACAAAGCACAGCTTTACAAGATGAGCAGTTCTTGGAGATTAGTAGCACAAGTCCATATATCAATACCAGCCCACATGACGTTTTCTTTTCAGTAACTTCACTTGTTATTTTTGTATTAGTTAAGCTTTTCCAGTAGGGTGCTAATTTGATTATTTCCATATTAAAATGGACATATACTGAGATTATTCTAATTTATATTAAATGAAGCTGTAATGCTAACTGCACAGTTCTGGACATTGTAGTTATGCTGTAGAGCAACAACAAAGGGAACTTCATGACAACTCACACAACATATATGCAATAGAAAAGATCTTTTTTCAATCAAGCTTATATCCCAGCCTCAGGAAACCCCACCTGCCCTGACTAAAAGTCACCTCTTGGCCTCACAGATATTCAGATAGCTTTAGTCTGCATTCAGTAGTTGACTGTCGAAGGGAAATAGAATTTCCCTTCTATGTTAATGCACACTAACAGATTCATTAAAAAAATAGCCTAAGAGTACTTGCCTTACACGTGGAAAAATAAAAACACATCCCTGGTATTTCTGAAATTATACAAAAATTATTAATTAATATTAACAACAACTTTAAAATAGCGAGCCACCATTGTACATGACCAATTGGTTAAGCCATTCATGCTTAATGTGTGCTAGCAATGTGTGACACACAGTAAGAACAAGGCACTGAACATGTCTGAAGACTGCTTTAGGCTGGTGGATGAAAATAGATCACTAAATAGATCTAGGCAGAGGTAAGGCAGAAGAGCAAGCAAGGAAGAAAGAGCAGAGAGGCTTGATAGGGCCACAAGGAGTAACAGTGGAGTCTGTGACAGTGCAAGTTCACAGCTCTGCAAAAAGGGCTGGAAGAAGAACATTCCTTGGATGTTTTCACTTTTTCAGCCATGCTCACATCCTTTTGCATTTTCTCCCTGGGATCATTTTTGTGTTTGATTTGCCTTGACATGAGGACAGCTGTGTGTGCCAAGCCTCAGAGTAACTTTGTGATTACCTCACACTGGAAGTCAGGGAAAGGATTAGCATTATACAACAGTGTTAGTAAAGCCAAATACAGCTATTAGTTTCCTGCCAATATTAATCCACAAATTGAAACATTCTGGGAAAATTGCTAAGTCATTACAAGAGATAGATCTGACTATCTGGAATCTACACAGTGACAGAGGGAAAGATATTGGTTTGCTTCCTCCTCTGAAAGGGGGAAACAGAACGTGGAAATAATCGGTGCAAAAGGGTGAGAAAGGGAAATAATTTCAGAGCTAAAACCACACAACAGATTTAATATTGACATCTAATGAGGGTGGTAATTTGAAGTATGCAACTTTAAAAAATAACATTAAATATCCTGGTTGCAAAGCCATAGAAATGACGGGCAAGATAAAATTCTGTGACACTTTTCATTATCTTGATTTTTGCCTTTAAACTTGATGTAGACCAAAACCAAAAAAACAATAGAAAATGGAGGTTTTGTTGTTTTGCTAAGGAAGTTATCTGATGTTATCTTTTGGAATCCTAAGAAAATCAAAGTTGATTTCATTTCACTATTGTTTGTTGCAAGGTTTATGAAATAATATAATGAATCTCTAGACAATAACTAATTATTACTGATTACTAAGAAATAAGTCAACAAAGATATTTTCCTGTTTACATTCTTATCAGACTGTATCAAGACCATCTGCATTTTCAAGTCCTTTATCCCAAGGGATAAATGATTTGTGTTGTTCATTGAGTATACACATGCAAACTTGTCATTTGGCTTTCATGCACATTACAAAACAAGAGCTACAGAAGTTAAACAGGAAAACAAGCATTAATATACAGAAAGGAAAGCTTAAACATACAATCACAGCAGATAGAAAAGTAAATATTTCAGAGTGAAATGATTCTGCCAAACTCTTGTTCTGACTGTACAGCATCAGTGTTCATACTGAGAAACTGCTCGAGGTGTATCACTTCTATTTGCTGCTGATCTTTTTGCAGGTGTCCACCCCAAGAGTGAGTGTGTGTGCACACGTGTGCCTGTGTTGTGCATTCATGTGAGACAAGTGCTTTGCCCAGTACTGGCCCACACTGAAGAATCCAGGTGTGGATTTGGGAAGGGAATTAATAGCAATATAAACTGGACTGTGACAGTTTCAGAATGTGCTCATGTCTGAGGATTCAAAACTGTCGAATGCCAATACGGCTGATTTATGTGCCCCCCATTGCCATCAGCAAGCAGACTGCTCTCACTTCCACTCCTCTCAGTCTCCAGTCCTGCAGAACCTGCTCTTTGCTAGATCTTTTGACACAACTGGAAGTTTGTCCTTCTCAGCAGGCTAGGATTCTCAAACTCCAAGCTCAATTCCTCTCTGCTACTGTTTTCACATCCCACACCTTTGCTCTCACATATTGCTGGAGTGATGGTGGTTGTGATGAGAGTATTCTAGTATTCATTTCTAGTGCAGCTGTGGGGCTTGAGGTTTTTCCTTCCTTTTCCTGATTTTCCTGGCTTCAGAAATGGATGGCTCAGGAAAAGGCAAGGCATGCTGGAGGACAGATGCGTGGGAAGACAAGTTTCCTAGCAAAGGCAGTCAGAGCTACTGGGGGACAAACCTTGCCCCACCTTACACCAAGCAGGAGCTGCACCTTCGCTGAGCACACAGTAATCTCCCTGCTTCCCCTTAACCTTTGGAAATGACCTCCTCATCCTGCAAGTCAGCAGAGCACCCAGTCTTTGCTCTCCAAAAGGCACTGCAAAATAATTTTTAAGTACTACACTGTTCCCCTTGCAAGAGTCAGAAGTGTAAGAGGCCACTGAAGGTTACTAAGTTTTCCTGTAATTTCTTTTTGCTCTGTGTACGGCTTTACTGTGATCTTTTGTTTTATGGCTACATTTTAAATTTTTCAAAGTCTCCTAGCATAATAGGATCTGCCGTCTTTTGGCACTACCCAGTACAAAATAGCAGTCAATAAACCACTCTGGCTGGACTGGAGACTGTCTGTGCAGTCATGCTTTTATATGACAGTCCTCTGTGCCCGTGGGGATGCAATCATGGCTCTCTAGGAGCCAGCAGAAATGACTTGTTTGTATCTGCTGATCTTTGATTTGATGGCAGTGTTTGTCTGTTTAATGAAATCACACTGTCTGTGAAGCTTAGCTATGAAATGGCTGTGTCTTTTCACCTTCATAGTGCCCTTAATACAAAAATTACTCTTGAGTTGTGCCTATTGTGAGTTACATTATGTTAAAAACACAGCTGATTCAAAATGGAGTGAAATACCCTTTTTAGCTGGTGGATCAATATGGCTCAGTTGAGTAAAAATCCTTGGAGGGCTAGTGGGAGATTATGTGTCCTGAAGAAGTAACAGGCTTCCTTGTGGCAGTGAGAGCTAGTGTGCTGATCACTGCAGAGGCTTGATTAATGGAGTGATTAAAGCAGCAGAGTTAGTGCTCTGGCAGCTGGGGCATAGGAAATGGGCATGGAAACTACTGGGAGAGGGGAAATACACAGCTCCAGAATCACAGGGCTGACTTGCCCTAGCAAACACTTTGATGTTGGAGGTGGGGAAGGATGAAACACATCAGGCAAAAAGAAAAAAATACCTCCCGCCCCCTTCCTCCTTCCCCCTTCCTCCCTTCCCCCCTTCCCAGCCTTATGCTTACAAGGGAAAGCCCCTGCCTTTGGCTCACTTAGCAGAAGGCAATAAAGCTTCCTATTATGAGTCTTTCTCTGATGTATCATAACTAGTCTCAGGCTCCAGAAATCTGATCCCTCAGAACAAAACTTACAGTAGATGTTAATAGAGTCTCTAGCCCAACAATACTGTGAACAAGGCCCTGCACGGGCCTAGGAAAACTTAAAATTCAGTCATATGCTTTATTCTTCATCTTTCCTGGCCTGTTGCTTTTTCCTAGGCTACTCCACTTTTAAACAGAGGTGAGCCAAACTCAGACTACTTGTGCTCAAGGAATTAATTCCCCCAAAGCTACAGGCTGAGAGCCAACTTCTTTTTTTGGGTCCTTTGCAATGGCAACAAATCTATGTGTGGTGGTTTGAGTTGGTCCTGTTAAAGATAAGGATCATCTGCAGAGCTGGAACCTGCATCTGGAGTCAAAATTCCCAAGACTCAAAGGGTTTAGATCAGATGTCTGGGAATGGAGCCCTCGTTGTTCACTGTAGACATCTGATCTAAAAAAACTTCAAACTTGCAACTCTTCAGATTATCTTCAGCTGTGAGAGGCCTGGGGATTCACATTCTTGGCTTACTGGTATGGCTTCTCCGTGCCTCACATCACCACAGTTGATTAGAAATACCTTCTTTATTAACTTTCAGCTCCTGCTTCATGCATGAAGGTTAATAGCCGGGAATATCCTTAGAGAAGGCACCTTGTATTTAATAGATAAAGACTAGGATGGGGCACGAGAAGGGGAATAAAATTCCCCCTCGGTCCGCTAGAGGGAATCTCCCCTCCGAGTAGAGCTGAAAGCCTCAGCCCAGCCCCAGGCGCAGCGGACAGGGCTCCCCTGGGTCACACAGCCTTTCCCTCCTCCTGTTACCCTCACTGAGCTCCCGTTTCTAATTTAATAACCACAACAAAAACATCAACATTCTGTAATGGCTTTCCTAGAGAAAGATAGGAAAATTAGCACCCAAGAACAGTATGTGTCTGAAATAGCTAGACCTTTTAACAATAGATAAATGGCCACTAAACAATGACATTTAAATATATAACATGGATTAACAAGTCTAAGCCCCCTAATTTTGTATCCCTGGTATATTACTTCTGGTATTTTTGGGTTACAAATATTGATATGAAGCAGATAGTTCGTGTGCCTTATGTGGGAAGCATTTACATTATATATAATGCATAAAGAAATCTACACAGCCTTCAGCATGCCAGCTGTTTCTGTTTATGACACTGAGTTATTCATGAAATCCAGGAAGACATTTTGTAGTAAAATATGTTACCTGCTTGCTTCTAAATGTCTGGAGCTGTCTGTCCATCTTCCTAAATAATTAAGGGAGCAATGTGAAATTAAGTATCATGTTTCAATTCACCTTTTCCCTTCATCAATTCTTTCTTGTAAGAGGAGCCAGGAACTAGAGAAAAATATGACTCACAGGGGCTGTTTAGGTGTTGCTGTCATATGTACAAAAGGTAAAGAGAATGATAATATGCCTTTCCTGTCTGTAATAGTGTTCACTGTAGCAAACCTTTCTGCTTGTTACAGTAGAGTAAATGGGGTGTTTAATTTGGGATTGAGTGTAGTCTGGAGTCAAGGTGCAGCAGTTTTATTACAGAATACAATTTTATTGGAGACTGAAGATTTAAATTCCACCATACATACAATATATGTATACATGGAAGTTCTGCTTTGCAGATACAGGCTAGTACACACAAACACGGAGTTCTTGTATGTTAAACACACGCTCTGATTTTTGATTTGAAGGAACCAAGGGATTATGCCATATTTCTGCATTTTCTAGTGCACTGTGAAACCTCGTTAGAATGCAGGCTCCTCCAGCCATCAAGGAAAGAAAACACACGCATGCATTCAAAAGGAGCAAGTGCTATTTTTCATTTCCTCTTTAGATTTTTGACAGTACCCGCAATATCTCCAGTTCATGACCCTCAGAAAGAAGCTTTTTGGTTCGGAAAATATTTTCTTTGTTCAGTGTTTTTTTTTCCCAGCAAACACATCATACCCCACTCCCTTCCCCCAGAAAGGTGCTTGGATCATCTAATCGTTTCTCCTTTATTTATTTTAAATCTTAAGACAGAAGACTTTCAATTGAACGATTTTCTGGCAAGGCCACCGTATGATGTGTATATTTGGAAATCAAATTATTTAGAATTATGACCGTGTCATCAAAATAAGCCATTTTGAAATGCACTGCTAGCTCTCCAAACAGATTGTATGGGGAAAATTGGATAACACTTGGCTTGAGCGCTTAGAAGTCAGTAAAATCAAAACACTGGGGACCGTTTCATTTCATTTTCCTCCAAAGAGGAGCCCCCCTCCGGCCGCGCGGGGGCTGCGGGCCCGGGGGGAGCCGCTCCCGGCGCGGCCCCGCGCCCGGCCCGCCGCCAGGTGGTGCCCGCCGTTTAGGGACATCTGCCCGCTCCTTTTTCCCAAGGATTCGGGGATAAATAACAGCCGAGCAGGGATCCTGGCGCAGACAGGATATTTAACACCCGCGGATCAAAAAACTTAAAGCTTTTACCTACCCCGGTACAATAAACCTGGCTTTAAGAGCCTTGTTATTCCTAGATTTAATAGCTTAGTCATTTCTTTTTTTCTATTTACAACCCTTGCAAACCAAAGAGAGAAAAAAATAATATTGTTGTGCAGACTATAAATACTGTTGCTGTGCATCTATTTTATCTGGGGAGAAAGTACACATAGATTCTCAACTGCGAGCGTATTTGTGTATCATCCGTGGTTACTGGCACGCCGTGAAGCTGCTTTCCCTAACGTGCCACTGCGGCTGCGTACCTTGCTGAGAGGAAATGATTTCTTCCCCGGCAAAGGAGGATCCTCATCCTGCTATGGGCAATCACACGCAATTTCCATTTCGTTAACGTTTTTGCAACCCTCTTTTTTGGAGCTCTCTGATAGCTAGCTAGTGGTAGCCAAGGTCACTGCCTGCTTTGGCTGCTGTTTTGCCAGCAACATATTCACGCTGAAGTGTGAAATAAACTGTTTGTATCCAACTTTTTTTTAGGAAAAAAATTAGGCTGAACACAACTCTTATGAAAGACCAATGCTGACAGTCAAGTATTAATTCTTTTATTCGCATGTGCACATAGCTTTAGAATGAGCTTATGCCTAGATCTTGCCAATGACCTCAACCTTGATCTGGAGGGACCATTTATTCACGAGCAAAACATTCATTCTCCTTACAAACTGGTCCTGAGACTGCTGCCTGTGTGACATTTGGTCCTCTATTAATAAACACAAGACACAAAATTACTGTGATTTTGTCCTCTTACCATTTGAGGTTGTATGTCATGCACACAAGCACTGTGGCTACTCCCGAGAAACTTTAAATTAGAAATTAGCATTTAGCGGCTTTGTAGATCTCACAGAGGAATTCCGAGCAATCCTGAGGCGACCGAGGGCTGTGAAAGCAGAGGGAATCAGGCACAAAGGCAAGCAGTGGCGAGAGGAGACGGCCTTTTCTTAGCCAGGGCGAGGGCATTTTTCATGGCCGCACGACGAGCGTGCACGATGAGTGTCATGCAGGTCCCTGTTCGTCAAAATCATAGAGCCACCATTTTGCAGCCCACATGCAAGAGCGAGAAAATGGTGGTTCAGAATGACTAACACACCCACCTCTGCACCGGAGTTCCTCTGCTCACTCAACAGCCCTGCTCTTTTTTTAATTATTATGAAATGGCAATAGATTTTAGATTAGGAATGAGACAGGAAATGAGAGGAAAATCCTATGTGCATCTGGAAAACACACAGTATAAAAATTAACCTTGAAGCTCAAAGAAAACAATGTATGTATACATGTGAAAGCAGTCTCCACATAAATTTTCTAATAACTGTAAGATGTATCTTCATCTTAAATCATGTAACTTTAAGAAGATTTAACACAATAGGTACTGTTGTATTGCTGCCGAAGCTAATGAAGTATTTTTAAAAATAAAATCGTATAGCAGAAGTAATTACATTCAACTCTGAGCAGGAATTAGCTTGGCACTGCAAATGATGAACCTTGCTTTATAAGAAGGGGACTTTTTAATATGATGATTTGGCAATTTGGAGGGACGGTTACTTTCATTTTAACAGGCCTCTGCTTAGTGTATGTCTCCCTAGGGATGTAATGAAGGTTAACAACTTACACGTGGGGAGAAGGGATTTTAGTGATTAGGGAAATTGCAGGCTCCAGTTTATGTGAGCATGTATGTGACGAGGAGAGAGAGATTCCTCTTCATTTCAGACACTGCTGCACAAAAGGCATGCAAATGTGAAACTTTCCCAGGGAAAACCCATATGTAATATAGATAGTAGTTCACCAGGGGCTGAACTGAATGGCAAATACTGGCCCCTGGGCTCTTCACTGCCGTCAGATGAGGTCAGAACAGAGAGGGCTAGTCCACTTCCAGCAGTGCATCAACATGGTCTATCTTATCAAAAGTCTTGCTTTTACAAAACAGTGTAGATCATGTATTGGGCTCAAGAACTCATGACTGGCAACTCAGAAAAGCGGGACTTAACCTCTTTCTTTTCTGTACTCCAGGAATGTTTTTTCACTGAACTTCCTATGTACTTCATGCAAACTGAATTCAGATCTTGGAAGAAATTCCAGCTGAGTTTTTCACTGCAATGTTCTATTTTATAAGATTTGTTATTAAATTACTTTAAAATTGATTTGGTATTAAACAGCAAATCAGAACTCTGCTTTCAACCAAAACCAGCTGTCCACTTACATTTCTGTGCATTCTTGACCCAGTGTGACAATTACCAGGGGAAAAACATCCCTTTACAATATTGAATGCAGTCCTGCGCCTGGACATTCAACAATATTCATTGGCCTGTATAATTTAAACAAGAGCAGTTTGTTAGCCTAATAAATACAAAATTTGGGCTGAGAAATAAAGGTGCTGTCAATATTCCTTTAGCCAGATAATAGAAAGGGGATTATGTGATTATTCTGTCAAAAAATTAGGTTTCGTGCTTTTAATTGGCATCATATCCTGTCATGAGTCTCTAGGGTTTAAATCACAGTCCACCAAGTTAGAGTGAGAAGGAAACTTAATAGCAAATCCTTTCATCCCAGAGCCTGTAGAGTTTTTATGTGAAGTCCTAATTTCTGTTAAAATACTTCCAAAGAAAGACAACAGGAAACAGTAAACATGGCAACACCACAAATATATTTCTGACTATTTCTGTCAGCGTTCAAAGAATAAGTTGTATGGGCTGGAAAGGAAACTGCTGTATCATTAAAACCCAAGCAGGCTCAAACAGCCACCCTTTTGTAAAATGGCCCCCCTCCCCACCATCTCTCATAAATCTTGCTTCAAACTCGGCTAAAGTCATGGATTGACTTTGCCTCTTGCAGTAATGGCTTGAAACTGTTGTGCATCACAGCTCTGCGTTCAAAGGGAATCAGGAGTGTTTAAAAACAACTTCTGGTGCAGGATGCAATTATAACTGACAGCCAGATGTCTGCCCTGTCTGGTACAGCAAGCCTAGAAGAGATTGCAAATGGTCCCAAGACCTCTGGATCTAAACAGTGCATCCAAGTGAGTGATACACAGATAAACAACAATACCACAAATCACTGACACCAGCCAAGGGGTTGCTGTTACTGATAAAGATTTTAGATGTCAGGAAGAGGCTGACCCTTCCACCCTCTCCTCTCTTATTTTTAACTGCTCCAAAACCAAAGTATGTTAGTGGAAAAAGACTCAGCCCATGAAGGAGGTTTATATATCCACTGCCAGAAGTTCACCTTGTGAGGAAAGTCCCCCAAGTAATCGTTTAGTTTACAGAGGTTAACTGGACTATAGTGAAAGATAATTGATATTTTGATTAAATTATATGTCTGGAACATTTGCAGCAAGTTCTGTAATACAGGGTGACCATCCCAGGTGTATTGCCAGCTAAATACATTTTTTAATGGACTAACACTAAAAATGGACCTTCTCTCTCCAGAGTCTGAATTGGTTATTATATACAAAAGATTATGGTATACAATAATCAATTCAATTCATATGTATATACAATATTATATACATTGACATTTGATGTCAATGTATGTTTCTTATAGTACATGTAGGAGTTTTTAGATCTCTCTCTCTCTCCACACAGCATCCTACTTTTGTGAAGCATGTACACAGTCCTACTGACCTAGCAAGCATAGGTTTACATGGGGAGTACACAGAGAATGGAGCAAAGCTCTCAAGAAAGCAGCTCTTATCTTCCTATCTTTTACTAATATTCACTACGAGACCAACCAACTCAGAGGCTTTAGAAGTGAAAGGCTTTAATTGATTTTCCATGGGCAGTAGACCAGGTGCCACCTGGTTCTGGTGATATTTTTAAAAGAATCTGCTGTTAAACTAACCTACAATCACCATACCATAATGTTAGCCTACAGGGAAATGGCTGAAGAGTGTTTAGATGGTAACATTTTGAAGCAGTGAAGACATGTGAATAATGTGATGAAAAAAATTAGACACTTTAAAAATAAGTATTATATTTGATATGCCTTTATGATCACCTTCTTCCTGTGATATTGTTACTGTCTTTAAAATATCTGATATCTGATAATAAGTTTATCTGGTTTGAATTATCTCCTGTTTTGTAGCAGGATTTTGTAAAATTCATGAAGAAAAATAAAGGAAAAAAGGAACAGAAGCTGACCAGGAGACATCTCTTTCTTATATCCCAGTGAGAAAATTCACTGCATCACTTTATCACAGGTCTTCAGTGTGTCACAAAGACAGGTCTGTGCAATATTATTAGAATGAAAGATAAGGGACTCCATAATACAAAGATGTCATCAGTGATGGGAAAATTCCAATTTTGAAAGAGGACACCATTCCAAATATCAAGCTTGAAGGATTTAGTATCTTGAAACATTTTTCAGGTTGGTTCAATGTCATTGTGATAAAAAGGATGTCACTTAAATCACAGCAACCTGATGTGCAAAGTTGTCCCGCTGGATGAACTGCTAAAACTTTTACTCACAGAAGACTCATTTCAACCAGTCTAAAAACTGACCAGACCCCTGCACATTCCTTGAGCCAGACTGACTTCATGGCCTTTATGGTGAAGGATGACCAAAACCCATCTTTGTAGCTTCCGTTCCTGCCCTGGCTGTCTGTGCCTGTGTCTGACTCCCATTCCCAGAGCAGGCACTGCTTGTTTGGACATCCCCAGCTGGCACAGTAGGGGTGGTGCTCTGGGCTGGGCAGTGGGGCACCCTCAGGCACTGCTGCAGCACTGCACAGACGAGCCCCAGCTTACCTTCAAGCCAAGAGAAAAGGCCCCAGGTTTATGCTACATATCAAGAAACTGCTGCATTAGTAGAAGTGTTAAAGCATTTCAAACCGCGTCTTTTTTTTAAGCACGAATGAAGATAAAGTCCCTAGTATTCCCCATGGAAAATAAAGAGTTGCCAAGAGAATGGATGTGAGAAAAAGGACTGTCAGGTTTGAATCTTCTGTGAAAAGCCAGATCACACAGAGGGAGGGACCTGGGGCCTAGTGGTGGCCCTATTTTGGCCGGCATTGAAGTCTGGGGAATAATTAATGAGAATGTAATATATAATAATATATAATTCAGTAAAGCCTCTGGAGTCTTCTTTAAATCAAACTAGCACATGAAAAAGTGCTGATTTCTAAGCATTCCATTTTTTTCAAGTTTGTCATTTTAATAAGGTTTGTATGGTCACACAATCCAAATCCGTTTTGACATGTTGAATTTTATTTTGTTTGTAATAATTTTTAAAGGTAATGATTATTGTTTAACATTATGTATGGGACTCTTCTTGGAGACAGTCTTTATTTACATGAGAAACTTTTAAAAAGCTACTGTCAGTGTAACATTAATTGTTTCAGCACTTCTAAATGGTATTTTAAGATCCTGGTAATTCTCATTGAAAAGGGATATATAAATATCTCCTCACCTTTGCCTCAGAGTGCATCAGGAAAGAAATGCACACAGATCAAGATGGAAAAAAAAGTCTGCAAATTTTATCAGGCCCCCCTCTCCCCTGGCAAACTTCCCAGCAGTATGACTGGGACTATGCAAGGAGAGAGGAAGAAGCAACATGGTCTGAGAGACCAGGGTGAGCTGCAGACAGTCACCATAATGCTCTCCTAAAGGCAGAATTTGGGTCAACAAATGATGCTTGGAATGGCCCCTGTCCCAAGCCACCAGGGTAAAACAGACCTTCCTCTCCATCCCAGAGTGAAAGGGAGAGGAAAGCCATTGGCCCAGGCTTCCCTGTGCACTGGCTGCTGTGCAGGCACTGCTCCTGAAGACCCTAAATCCCTGCACCTGCACATCCTGGACCACGTGTGACACCTCAGATTAATCCCTCTGCCATAGCTGCCCCTGGCACCCACTTGCCCATGAGCCCCTGTGTGTCCTTCCCTGCCACACCATGTTTTACTCAGGAAGGTGAGGGCAGACTGCTGATGGAGCTTTCATGCTGCCTTACCTGCTATGTTTAAGGGCTAATCTGGTAACCTGAGGGGCATGAATTTATCTTCCTCATTCGCCTCTCAGATCTGCAAAACCTTGAAGATATTATTTAAACTCACCAGGATATTTTAGGCAGGTAAAGATGAAAAACAGAAATCAGGCAGATCCCATGAGAACAGAGCAGCTGGAGAGACTTCCCTAGGACCCTAAATACCTTCAAGCCAAGTGCCTCAGTTTCTCCTCTGGAAAATGGTTATAAGGATAATCGTGTACTCAGCAAGGTGCAGGCTGTTGTCCAGTGAGAGTTACTAGAGCAGCACGTGGGCAGCCAGACACTTCCCAGAGGCTCTGGGAGCACCCTTGCCATGTTTGTTACTTCTGCCAATGCTTCTCATGCAGAAGGCACAAGAGAGGTACAGGGGTGCCAAATAACATAAGAGTCCCTAATCCCTAACAGGTCAGCAGGATGACTATAAAAGTTTGGTAGGACTTTCCAGTATAAGGTAGGAAGTTCTCCAGCTGGGTTTGCTGTTTATAATTCCTTCAGCTAAGAACTGCATCTCGGATTCCTTGTAGATATTCTGAGTTGTGTGTTTTAAGGTGGTCATGTTAGATTCCATTTCTCTATTGTTATGGTTACCATTAATAAAGTTGTCTCCATAAGTTACCAGGAAAGAGACAGTAAAAGAAATGTTAACAATTTCTTGAAAACTAGTAATGAGATAGATAGATAAATAGATATAGATATATAGTTACATGGAGTGAAAATAAAGGGGAAGAAAAATGGGACTAAGCCAAACTAATAGAAAACATTAAATGACTGCTTAACTACCACTCAGCTTAAGAACTTCAAGGACATTGTATTATAAAGAATAACTATGTTCAAGCAAATCCGAAGCTCTGTTTTGAGAACTGTAGCTGCTATTCTTTATCTGGTCTCAGCCACAAAAACCATAGTCTGGAGCTACTGCTTACTCCTCAGGAAGGGTTTTTGAACTTTCAAAATTACCACACTCATAAGAGGAAACTGAGGGAGGCAGTTTGTACTTCAGATGAGAGTTCAGAAAGTAAATCCAAGGATGTGGGTAATATTGAGTTAGATAGGAGTTTCATTGATTGAATAATCTATAGCTGCAGAAAGTACAGCTATTTTTCTACTGAGTTTCACTTATCTGACTTTCTTCTGAGGAAAGCTTTTATGGGGTACATCTATCAGGTTGGACACAGAGGCACAATGCTCATCGGCGTATGTCCATTAAACTATAATGAAACTACAATGTAGGTAGCACTTCAACTGTCTTATTTTTATATACTTTTTAAGTTTATATCATTATCTTCAGGTACCTTCATTCTTTAATACATCTGCAGCATACTAAACTTTGTGGCAGATAACTACATCAAAAAAAAAAAAAAAGGATAGACTTTTGATAGGAATGTGTGTTTTTCTCAATTGATGACCTAGGCTGGACTTCCAGCCTCAGTCACAAGCCACAAACTCCCCAAACTTCAGGAATTTTATTAAAAATTCATAAGACAGGTTAATTAAACTCTGCTGTTATTTTCTCTCTTCCCTTGAGCTCCCTGGAGTAGCCTCACTGGAAAGATCCCATCACTTAGGCATTAGGCACTCATTTGGGACATGGCAGATGTGGACTCCAGTCTGTGCTCTAATTTACAGAGAAGGGATTGTCTTATGATCTCCTGAATAGCAGGGGACTATGTTAATAACTAATCTATAATCTTCCTTCTCAAGTAATAGTAACCAAGGCCCAGGGAATGTTTTCATCACTTTGAGGGACCCATATTTTTTGTTACATTTTCTCCTGATTTGGGAAATGGCAGCTTTCAACAAGCAAATGATTTGCCAACCAAAAAATAAAAATAACAAACAGCCCTGAAAAATTACCTATTGCTTGTTTGCCAGCAGTTTTGCAAAAGGAAAATTAAAGACCTGATTAAAGTCCCTTAATAGATTTCAGTAGGGAGTGTACTTGACTTTCTGGCTTCATCATCAGCCTAAAATTTGTTTTTAGAAAACTGAATGGGCTATAGCTGCACAAATCTCACTCTTATGCATATGAGTTCTACAGCTAAAACAAAAATGGCTTTTACAGAACACCTTCTCTTCTTTAGTTAAGGACTTTTTGGTTGAGTTTCATGCTGTTGGCACATTGTATGTAAATAAGATGTTAATCCACTGTCGCTTGTCCATCAGTCTATAGCATACTGTACTCCAGCTTTGTGCTTGGTAAAAAGTCGTTACAAAGCTCACAGGTAACTGCCTATAAATAACTAATTAATCATCACTGCACTTTTAGTCTCATTGTGAACAATGGCACAAGTTCCAGTGGCTTGGATAGGGGTAGGGTTTGGCCTGTTAAAATGATCAATATGCATTTTCTCACCTTCACCAGGGCACCGGTAGATTTGGCAATGCCAAGTGTGCTGCCTTTCACTGGTGCACCTGCCTGGTGGGCTGTTAGAGAATGACTGAGCCAGAAACAGGGGTTATCTGCAGAAACAGCCACAGCTTTCTGTATCCACAGATTTCTTCCTGGACCCACGTTCTGCACGTACCATCTTCTGCCATCCTTGGTGGAGTGGAATGTCTCATTCCACTCCACCAAGGATGCATCTAGGGCCATCCTTAGTCATGCTGCTTCTTTAAATTATTCCACAAAGGTTATTATCTTTCAGCCAGGACTGTCTTTCCGGCCTTGCACACCTCCTGCAGGCACCAGTCCAGGTCCAGTTACTGAATCCTGTCTCTCTGTTTGTGTTTCCATGATGGTGGGAACTGCTTCCTCAGGCTTTTCTGGTGTTCCAGAAAAAAACTGAAGCCCCCCAGGAAAGGGTTAAATTAGTTAGATGCTTCATTGATCAAATAATGTGTGGCATGTTTACATATTTATATTCAAAGCATTTCAAAGTTTGCTCTTTCTCTCAAAAGAACAATAGCAACAACTCCTCTTCCAAATTTAAAGTTTCCAGTCCATCACTTTTTTATCACATCATTTCATCCTTCAGGTTTCCAGTTTGATTGCTGTTAAAGGTTTAAGAAGTTTAAATTGACCTTGACCTGCAAACATGTGATTTACAGTAGATGATATTGTTCCGGAAAAACAAAACTTCTTTCCTGAAGCTAAACTGCATTTAATGATTAATATTACTTCTCCTGGGCCAAGTTCTGGCATATTTACTAACACTGTACGTTATTTTAACTCCTCCTGAAGCTCCACTGATTTTGGAGGCACTCTTCCAAAGTGAGGCAGATTCACAACATGAATAAATATACAAACATGTGGTCCTCTAATATATTGTCATGATTTTGAAGATAAATTCTTTGATCACTTCTGACCTTGTCTTCAGATCTGTTTGTAAAGTCCTTGCAAATTATTCAAGCATATTTTAAAAATACACAGATACTGCCTGTTTTCTTAAAAAGAAATCCCTACTGGCAGTATCATGAGATACCTTGGAATATAATACATATGTTTGTGCTGGAAGAAAAAAGAGTCCTCTTTCTGCTTTGGAAAGTATGAAGTATGTTCCTGTTGGAGACTTTAATGGAGTCGGGTTAAAATCACAGGGAATTACACAAAGAATTGTAAAATTGTGAAAGAATATCGTTCTAGTGTCCCTGTGAAGCTTGAAAGTTTGGAACAATGTGTGTTAAAGAGACAAAACTGGCATTGAAGTGTTCCTGGTACTATTGGTACCTTTTATCTTTTTTGGCATGTCTTTAGGAAACAGCAGAGAAAGAAAAATATGAAATTGAACACAGCAAATTTAATTACAAAACAAAGCCACCCACCTTGCTGTCAGGGTCAGGAAGTATAATCGCCTCCTTTTGACGCAAGAATGAGTTTAACATCATATGTTAAATGAACAATTATTTAAAATAAAAGGAAATTGCCTTAAAAACAGCTGCGGTATCTCAGACTGTAGCACTGCAGCAGTGCAGAAAAACAGACCATTGTGGAAGGAAGGCACGTGCACAAACGAGAGCACTCCTACAACCCTGTGCTATGACAAAAGCTTTGCTTTTGACAAAAGCAAAAACCCATAATTTCACAGAATGCTCTTAAATATCTCACTTGTATTTGATCTCACCAGCTTGTTCTGCTTTTGATTTTTTTTATGGTTGTTTATTTTGGTCTTTCTTTTTCCTGTGTAATTATTTGTTGGCTGCACGACTAAACCCTAACGCCCAAAGCCACTGTTTGCCGCACAATGGCACGATGACATTGGGTGTTTTCCAGTAAATTGTGTTTCGCTGAGCGTCGCAAGCAGTGGAAACACCAGAGCAAGCGCGTCAGCGTCAGATGCACGCCTAAGAAGAATAAAAAAGAAAAGAGCTTTTTGCACCAGAATAAATCCATTTCTCTTGAAAGCACCGGGAGTCACCTGACCGAGCCCGGAGCCTCCAGGATAACACAGCACCAGCCTGCAATGGGAAAGAAATTAAGCAGGGCTGCCTCCGCCTCGCACACGCCTTTTAGCCTGTCGACGCGTTGCCTGTCCGTATCCCTCACAGCGCATCTGTAGAGCCATTAAATTGGATAATCCCTCTGGCCTTTGATACATTTCTGGACATGATTATTTCATTACTCGCAGTATATCAGTAGGATCATAATAAAAAGGACTTCTGACAACCTGCCAAGAGTTTTGTGGCCTTGTAAACACAAAAGTGCTCTAATAAAATTTTATTAAGTGTTAAAAAGTCATAAAAAGTGAAATAACATAAACTACAAAATTTACTGTCCTCAGCAAATGCTGAAAATATCGTCCATAGTAAAATTAAATTAGCATGTAATAGCGCAGCAGCGTGGAGTGGGCTTGAAAGAGGATCCGGGAGGAGAGAAAAAAAAAGGGGGGGGAGGGGGCAGAAGAGAAAAAAAAGAAAGATTGCACTTGAACTGAACACGGGTCACGGGGGGTTCGTTTACGGCGATCCCCGCGTGTTCCCGGCGGGCCGCGGGGACGGCGGCGGGGGCGCGGCGCACCGCCAGGCGGCGC
>WBNO01029123.1:104529-155566 GCA_013400575.1 Peucedramus taeniatus
GGGGACGGGACGGGACGGGACGGGACGGGACGGGACGGGACGGGACGGGACGGGACAGGCTGCCGCCGCTCGCCGTGCTCCCCCCGTGCCGTGCCGGCCGTCCTTGCCCGTGGGAAGGGGCTACGCTTGTGTCCCGGCCGCTTCGGGGCCGGCAGCGCCCGGTCGCTGGGGCGCGGGCATTGAGGAAGCGGGCGAGGCGGCGGTGCCGGGTTCTCGGGACATCGCTTCCCCCTCGGGATGTCCGTCCCTGGATGCTCCATCGGGATTTGCCTGGGGCTGGCCGGGAAGGAAGCGACCACGCTGCCGTCACATGGAACCGCTTCCAGAGCCGCCCGAAACTTAATGCGGGAGGGGGGAGAGAGAGGGAGGGGGAAAAGAGGGAGGGAGGGGAGTAATAGTAATAGTAATAAAACAAGAAATAGTGGGTAGAAGATATTTTAAGTTTCGTTTTGTTCAGGTGAAGAGGATAGCTGCTTCTCATGTGGCAAGGCTGATGTTCAAGGCCACTGTACGAAAAATAGTGACTCGCTGCCTAAGCCTGGCTTGTCTTTGAGCCTGAGCTGGTGCTCGCTGAAGTGCAGCCGGAGCAGCCCCGGCAGGCAGCGGGCAGTGAGGGATCCATAAGGAAATGCTGGCTGAAAAACAGACGATATACGAGAAGGAACAACCCGCCTCGTTCTTACTAAGAGGAAAAAAATAACCATGAAGTTAGTTCTGGTAGAAATTCTTAACAACTCTGCGCATTTCAGTCGCTTTAAATCTCGACACTGTGTCTTAAGTCAGGGTTACAAAGAACAAACAGAAACAGTATTGTTATTTATTTCGAGACGTCTGAATGAATGGGAAATTTGTAGGTATAGTATAGAGCAGTTCTTGCTTTAGCTCGGCTGTCTTGAATTAAGGCTAGTTTTCTAAAAATAGGTATTTCTGTTTGCACATAATTGGCTCAGTGCATGTGCAGGCCATACAGCCTTAAAATGTATATTTATCTCACTGATTCAAAACTTGTAATGTTTTGTATACCCTTATGTTCATCACCTCTGATTAAGACAATGAGGATATTACTTGGTAATTCATTATACATTTACTGACAAATTACAGAAACAAAACACATTTGGAAAAGGAGCAAAACCCTTCATTTTCTCCCATCTCAGATTTTTATATAAATCTTCCATAATTTTACAGTAATGACTGCAGTTACTAATGCTCACAGAAAGTTGTACTTTTTAAGCAGAAGAAAACAACCACATCACATTGTCTACTGCATTTTTTAAAAATCTGAGCTCTACATCATCCATGGAAACACGCGTTTTCAATGAAAGCTAAATAATGATTTTCTTTTCTCTCTAATTAAATTTTAAGTCTTCTCTCACCAAATATAATATAAAGGCTGCAAAAATGCAAACAGAAAGTGTAGCAGTACTGTGATCAAAGCTTTGAACTTAGATGAATTAAAAAGTCAGCAAAGCACTACAGAATTCCATATACATGTGGCTAAGGTGTGTGCACGCTTGCATAACTTTGAAGAGTTTTTAAGTGAAATGAAGGGGTTTGGAGTTAGTTTGCTTTACTGGAAGACTTTCCAGGATCAATGCTAATATTTGTTGGATTTTGGAAACATTCCTGGGAATTCCCTCTTTGGGCTACGGTGTGCAGAACACTTTTAATTTTAAATATGGTCTCAAAAACATAACTCTGTCATCTGGTTGATCAGCTGTTTGCTATTTTGTGCTGCTCTCTGCCTGAGCAAGTACTCATACATGAGGAATCCCATTTTTTCCCTGGGGTTTACAGACAGGAATCGGGGTACAAGCTTAAGTGTGCAGCATCCGGGTTTCAGCGCTAAGAGAAACTTTTTTTCCAAAATTTAGCATTGTAATTTGTGATGGGTGGTTTTGAGTATGCGGCACTTCTTCCACAATGGAATTATTACATCAGCTTAACATGGTGTAAAATTCAAAAGATAAAGATACACCAGGTGACTGTAGGTTATGTTTAAATGGACATAATAAAGGTTCGATGGGCAAATGTCTGACACTGCATTAGACAGGGCTGGAACTCCTGTTGTTTACATCCAGCTTCGTCCCAGTCGTTCAGTATCCGACACTGCCTTGCAGTTCCAGCTGGGACAAGCAAACACTGGAGCTCTGCCTAGGGAAGTTTGCAGTCTGCCTGTCAGGAGGGCCTCAGAGGGTGAGGAAGGAAAGCCCAGTTATGGCAGAGTGCAGTACTTGCAGTAGGCAGGATGGAAATTATCCGGGCTCTGCGACTGGGGCTGCACATGTGGCACTTTTTTGGCAGGGTTTCTTTAAATGCTTGCAGAATTTAAAGGCACGCACCATCCAACAGAGGTATTGCAATGTACCTTGCAATACATTAATTTTTTTTTTCTACGTTGATTAATAGCTTCAGTCTTTTGTTGATGGATTTTTATTTTTACCTTTTTTTTTTTTTTTTAGCTGCAATACAGCTGGACCCTATGCTACAGAAAGAGATAATGGATGAAATCTTGGCTCTCCTGAAGTCAGTCACAGAACTCACTGACTTCATTGGAGCCACGTTTTTATCAACTGCCTCATAATACTTTGTATCAGCCATATGGAAGAGATTTAAAATTGGCTTTAAAAGAAATAGAAATTAGCTCCTCTGCAAATGATTTGCATGGGTTATCTGGGGGGCTTTTCTCCAGATAATATAAACAGCAACACAAAGTATAAACTGCCAAAAAGACAAATAGGTATATAACATTTTGATTTCCTGTAACTACAGCATAACTCAACTAAAATATGATCTTAAAATCAACAAGGTTGGATTACTCTATGTAAGACCACCAGGTCTGATGTAGATGATGCAAGGGCATGGGAAGACATTCAAAGGCACAACAGGCAATTTACTGTTCATGACACGTTTTAGAAGATGTGAAACTGTGTGTCAATGACGCTGTAACTCGAGAGGCAGTGAGTTGAGCAGGAGGGACAGAAATGAATTCACAGCCCTCGCTTTTGTATATTTAGTGTTATCGAATTGTGCTTCCCCTTGATATTTTAAACAGATGCATCATAATGGACTTCTCAAAATCTGATTTAAACCATAACACCAGGAAGTGCAATTTTGCTAAAAGGAGAGGGAGGGAAAAAGAAACTGCTGGACTCCCAGCCACTGCCACAGTTGTCTTTTCACAGACAGTTTTTTCTGATCCATTAGCCTGCCAGACAAGGATGGCACCTATCCAGTGTAAATATTACATTTTCAACATTTGGATGGCATTTTGAGCAATATTTCTTATCCCCTGAGAGTGTACACTTTATAAATACAATATTATCTGCAATTCAGAGTTAGGTTGTGGTAGGATATGACTTTATAATGCAAAAGATATTTAAAGAACACTGTGTATGGACTCACTTACTGAAGAATAAAACTTCTTCCTTTCAGTTATTTTAATTTACAGTGAAAATTACTTAAGCACAGCACCAAACACACTTCTTTTTTTTTTTTTTTTCTGGAACAGGGAGGATCCAGACATGATTTTGGAGGGATAACTCCATGTGTAGACAAGATTGGTTGCTACTGTTCAGCATAATCTGCACTGTGCATATCTTGAAGTGAAAAGCCACACTAGCATTTTTGGGAGTTAATATCCTCATTGGACTAAACTCTTCACTGTGTATATTCCAGTAATATCCCACTAACAGTGCCAGATGCTGACAGAACTCTGCGTTGGAAATAATTATGAAAGTGAGTCAATCCTCATCCATTGCAAGCAGTGAATCTTCTTAGAGCAACAACTTGTTCTGACATTCCCTCTCTGTTTTAAATCCTTTCTTGTCAAAAGGAAAATCGGCCATATTTGGATGGAGCCCCAAAACAATTTCTTTGTGTTTGTTGTTCTAAGTAAAAACAACATAGCTGGTTTGGATAGTCTTGTGTAGGGAAGGATGAGCCACACCCAGACACAGCAGTTCTGTCACATGCTTAGGCTGAACTATACACCCTGAAAGCTGAGTTTGCAATGAAAAAGCCTGACCCATCTTTAACTACAGAAGTATTGCTTAGGACTGTTTTAATATATACCAGATACAGTCCATTAAACTGGAATAAATATAATCCTGATAATACTAGTTTCACATATTTTTCTGGTTGTAGGTATTTTTCCTTACTCATTTTCTGCTGTTCTGAAAGAATGTCCTTATTTCCTGACTTGGAAGTACAGAGCAATGCAATTGTCTCCTGTTTGGTTTCCCACCTACCCTTCAGTTTGTGGCTCATGGTCCTTTGTGTCTTTGGCCTTAAATTTACCCACTTTCAATAAAATGCTATCAGCTGCTGGGTGATTCTCATTTGCCAGTTGCTGCCTGCAGATACCAAACACGGAGGTCTGGTAGTACAGTGGAGGACAGGTCATGGAGCTGAGTAAAGAGGAAGCCCCACACCCACCTGGCTACAACAGCAAACTGAAAAAGAAATTACAGATTTTCATAATGAGAAGCTGGGTAGGGAAATTCATGGCTTTCAGGCTGGTAGAACTGCTTTATCATGGTCCTGAAGGAGAGACACATCAGTGTGACTGGCTGACTCCAGGCTTGTCATCAGAGCTGGGGAGTCCCTGCTGGGGTGCCCTGGCTGTCCAAGAGCCCGTGGAATGCCCCGTGGGTTCCCCAGCACAGGCAGCCAGGGCACAGTTCTCTCTGGCAGAGAATCGGGTCTTACATTTCAGCCTTTGTTACTGCAAAAATAACCTTGGAAATAAGAAGCCTGAGTAAACTAAGGAGCTGGCAGGAAGCTTGGAATAATAGTTCTGAGAAGTGCGAATTGTGCCCATCAAATGTGATACCTTAGAGGCCTGATAACAATGCATTCAGTGCCAGACAATATTAACTATTAATGGCAAGCCCAATGGTAACACAAATAACTGGCTAACCTGCTCATCCCACTGGGGAGTCCATCCATGTGCAGAGGAAATGCAAACTTATCAGGGCTTGAGCATTCCCAGGAAAAAGGAATGTCCCAGTTCAGTACCAGGATATTTCATTCTTGTCACTCTGCTCCCTTGGCAGCACTGTGTATTTTGCTGAATCAGCACGTACATGGTGTGCCCTGTGAGGGAGGTGAGATGGGGAATAAGCACAAGGATCTGGCTTATGGCTCATATCAGTAGTTGGACACGATGATCTTGGTGGGTCTCTTCAATTCAAGATACCCTCTGATTCTGTGAAAGCAGTACAGGATGATGTGGAATGCTGTGGGAAGGACTGATGCACTAAAATTTTGATGATTAGCAAGAACAACAAAATAAGTTACTGAGTGACAGATACCTGCTTTGGCCTTATACTAGTAGGAGTGATGCCAAGACCAGTAGTCTCATTTTTGTCTGGGAAGGGAGTGTTTTTTATATAAACCATACAGCCAGTTATACCAGGGTACCTGAGAGTCTAACACATAAATGAAACCAAAGTCATGATGTCATGGGCATTCTCAACACTAAAGTCTCATCTTCTTGTGTCACTGGTCCTGTAGCAGACAAGCTGAATAACTCCTCCTGAAATGCTTTTGGTCCCTGGGACCAAAGGCTTGGGATGGATCCTGTCACACTGCCTGGAGCCCCTGTACCACCCTCAAGTTCTGCCTTGCTCAGGGCTCTTCGTAGCACCCAAAAACACACATCCACCCCTTCCTCATGGTTTACACTAACCAGTAAAACACCTTGGTCAGCTCCAGGCTCCCATGGTTTAGCTGTGAGCAGGGTCAGCAGAATTTTGAAATCAAATTGGAAGGCACAAACCCTCTGGTATAGATTGGTATGTATACCTTCTGGTATCTACTTACACCAAAGCTTAAAGTGGGTAAACTATCATCCATTGCCTGCTTACTGTTGTTTAGAATGTGCTGCATCTGAGAGCCAGAGCCATCAGGGTAAGGAAGAACAGCTGTAGTATCTCTAATGACATCCAGTGCTAGAAAGTTCTTTGAAGTTGCATAGCTGCTGTTTCTTCTCTATGATTTCCAAATGTGGGGGTGGGGGGAAGAATATCAATGTTAAAAGCATCAGTCAGTCTACTTATTTGGACAATAGTTTGCCTGTATCACTTATTCTTGTGGTGATCTGAAGAGGGAAAGTAGAGAATTTTTTTGATGGTTATAGAACATGCATTATTTACTTCTGAGACGAAAAAAAAAACCCAACCTACATAGTATTTGTCAAAGGCTAAAGGCCAACATACTTAGGCATTTCCAGAAGGGCATTTTTACCTTATTATGTATGATTGCTGATGGTGTGCCTAATCACTGGCTAGATGACTGGGCATGTCTAAAGTGCCACCACCATTTTGCAGCATCATCCATTCGTCAGTGACACTGACACTTTAAAATCTATCAGAAGTTTGCTAATTTTGCTTTATTCCCATTCCTATCAGATTGCTCTTATTCCAGTACAAAAGAGGGACAGAAAGAGTGTGGACTGAGCCTTAATGAGCTCACTCCTCAGACCTTGCCAGTACACCAGGAGCTGCAAGTTGCCACGTCCCTCTTAGGAGGGCCAGTACAGTCCTTAGTGCTCTGCTTGGCCAGTTTTGCCAGCCAGTGTAAGAAAATTCCAGTTTGGATGGGTTCTGGCTTTCTCAGTTCTGGGTTGTGATGTGTGGGAGGAGGACTGAGCCCCAGGGCTGGCAGACCCCCTTCAGAGCTGGATGCTCTGCCTTAATGCACACAAGCTCCTCCTGGAGTAATGCCAACAAGTGCTACCACAAGACACCTTACAACTCCTGCAGGCTGTGAACACCTAATGCTGCACTTGCTCTTTGATAGAGTGTATCTGGACCTTGTAACAATCACAGCATTCACTCCACAACAGTCCTGTTTTATTGGGCAGTGTAGATCATTACATACTCGGTGGGAAATAGACTGTATGCCAAAGGCCAGATTCTGCTTTTTTGACTTAAATATGCAGGTGACTGCAGTAGGAAAGTTACTTTTCAGCATGAGCAGAGCCAGCAGAAACCCTGGTGCTGCACTTAGTTCTGCAAGCCCAGTGAACACAGGGTGGCTACACGTGGCTGGCCACAGGTTCCCACCAAAGGGTGGGGTAGATACAAGCCTTGGCTTGTGTTGTGGCTGAAATAGTTAAGATTGACATACTAGTTCACTGTTTCTCTTATTTTACTGTTTCAGAGCACTGAAAGGACTTCAAGGATTTTTTTTTTTTTTTTTCTGGTACTGTCCCACATTTCCCATTCTTTGTATGTGCAAGTACCAGTTTATAACAGTTGGTATCAAATAATAAAATGGAAATCAAGGGTATATCTGCAAGAGCCTGTAACAGCATGGTAGTTGAAAAAGAAATACAACTCTCAGCTGTTACTCTGCCAGTGACCCAGAGAAAAGAAAGAATATAGAAAGAAAACTGCTGACATTTAAATGCCCACATAAGAATACTAAAGTACAAAGCTGCTTATGGGTATTTTATAATAAAATACTGTCCTGATAACAGACTTTCTTTCAATTTTGTGCTTATATCTGATTTTAATGTATCCAAAATATTTTCATATATTGTTAAAGTCATTTCCTCTTTTGATTAGGTACAACAAAATTAAAGGTTTCTGAAATATAATTGCCTGGAAAAGGGACTTGTTGGTACACTTTTAAGTAAGTCCCATAATTGACATCTCTAGCATGTTGAAATAAATACACAAGTAAAGTTAATCACTACATGGTTTAAGAGAAGGAATTGCCCTAACTTTTACATATGACTATTACCATGTTTAGATAAATTGCCTGAGGTAGGTCATTAAAGAGGGACCAATTCATTTTTGTCTGTCCTAAAAAGGGCTCGGAAAAACATGATTTCTCATCAAACATCCACTGAAAAGACAACTCACTGTAATACACTGAGATAAAAAATGGGTTCAGGAGGGGAACATGCTTCTTTATCTGGTGGCTCCATTATCCCTGTTGTCCTTGACAGCCAATGAAGAGTCATGTAAAGTTTACATTAATTGATTTTATTGTTAATCTGCTTGAAACTTTGTAAGTCAAAAGGAAAAAAAAAAACCAACGTGAAAAACATGCAATCAGCCACTTTATATCATGTTTAGCTGTAAAAAAAATGCTGTTCTTCTAGAGATCTGATCACCAGCAAGCTGAAGAATGCTTTGCAATTTTTACACACACTTTTCTTTCATCTAAAGCCACAGACTGTCTATATTTTACATTGCTACCTCTAACATTTATATTTTACCACTGTGGGCTGCAGTGTTACATTACAATGGTGCTGAGCCCACCTACCTCTAACATCTCTTTTCTTGAGGTATTTTCTCCCACAGTGTCGGAGATGGGCTGTAACATTAAAAAATGCTTTCTCAGTACATGAGATACCAACACAGGAGATTTCAATGCAAAACTACACAAAAAAAGACCTTACAATTGGCACATATTTCTGTACATTTCATTTGCAAAGATGGAAAAACTACAGTGTAAAGGAAATCTGTACTCAGAGGAGACTTTATTAACTTCTTAACATCTTTTGTGGTGATTGGTGTTAGAAGTGCTGTGATAACTAAGTTCTACCTGGTGACCACTTTAACCTTACTCCTTCCCACACATTGCTGTCAACAATGCATCCAAATAGTCAGCAGAGTAGGATGTTAGTTGTGTTCTGGAACTAAATATTACCTGTTTAGAAAAGATATCAGATATGGCATTGCTAACCAGAGGTGGGCAAAATATTCCGCTCAAGTAATTTGTTTATCAGAATGTTACATAAACAATTTTTTTTTAATTCCCCAAATGTAATAAAACTTTTTTTTTGTCTTTAGATTCAGCACTGAAAGATCAATCAAGACACTTCTAATTGTGCAACATTTTTGAATTCCTAGTACTGAGTTTACAGTGTGTAGCTAGAGTCAAATTTGCTTGGGTTAATTGTCAACAATTGAGGTGATGATTATTTCATCAACAGCAAGCTTGGTTCCTGAGGGTTTGATTTGGAGGGAGCCCAAGTCACTCCTGTCTGCTGATGAAGCCGTTCCACTGTGTTACCCTCCTGTCAAAATGGGTTAACACAGTGTAGCCCATGGCCACCATGCTACAAGAGGAGCATTTCTAAATGAAAGGCCCTGACAAAAGAGGGGGATGAATCCTGTCATAGAAAGGAGCTTTTCTTCGCTCACTCCCAGTGAGTTACCCAGCTCACCGAGGACAGACGTTCACTGCATGCACACATCTGGCCCAGCCTCTCCTCGTGTAACATCATTCATCAAGTCCTGTCATGTTAGCCTTGCTGCCCACATTCCCCCAGCACGCCACAGAAAACTTTCCTCTCAGCACCTTACATTTCACTGCCTCGTAGGCATCCTTTGTTCACTTTAACAACAAAATGGTGCCATTCAGGAGCTGTAGCAACATAATTGGTACTTGCACAGCACGGCCCTCCAGTCACCGAGAGGTCTGCGAGGGCAGGATCGGCCTGGGATTGCTGCAGTGTCATTCACTGCTCCAAAAAATGCACACTTAATATTTTCATCCTGCATTTTGTCCCTGTGATCTCAAGAATGCTTTGTAGATATTCATTCTCTCCATGTACGTACTGGGTGAAGCTGGGAAGTATTAAGTCTCTGTGGAATATGAGAGAAGAAAAACATAAAATTATACTTGTCTCATTACTGCAATATAGATGCTGTGAACCCTGGTGGTCAAAAGCACCATTTCTGCTCTTTGAACATAATTTCAAATTTTTCCACTTCATATTTCAGTCCTGACAGCAAAGTAGGCCAGTGTATTGCAACTTTATGATTTTTGAGACCAGAGTCGTGCAGACAGAGGTGTCCTGCTGCCTGTGAAATGGAAGGCAGCAAGGACAGTGCCTCCCAGGTATGACATCCATGGAAGAAGCATGGACAGGACCATCAGGCAGTTTATGCAATTCATAGGTTGAGCCACTCCTCAAAGGGTGATATTTTAACTTTTATTTTTACTGCACTTTCATTTGTTGAGTACCTGTCTGAGGCCATTTTTAACAGGCTTCCATCACTTATACTTAGCTCATGATCAGTGAGGACAAGGGGAGAAGCTCCTTACCTTTGTACTTTAATACACACTCCAGTCAGTTCACAAGTAGGTAGATAAGGGAAATGTGAGGTACCTGCGATCTCCTGATCCCTTTTACCCCACTGTGGTTCTTGTGATTCTGGGAGGGTTTTTTATTGTATTTCCACACACATTTATCAGTTTCTTCTTTTCCAACTACCCCTCAAAGCCTGGGTTTTGTCTCTGCCTTATCCAGCACCCTTTCCCCTGCTCCTTTTTCTGCTGTTTGTTCTAGATGACTACATTAGACTATCATTCTCCAAGAGAAAAGTATGGGTTTTTTTTTTCTTAATTTTCTCCATCACATCCCATTTGTCTCCTCAGTCATCACAACTCTCTTATCTTGTCAGGCTCAAAACCTTGGCACCATTATTAGGTATTTGCTTTCTGTTGCCAGTATCTATTCCACTACTCAGTATTACAGATAACCTTCCCCTAGTACATCTGTTTTCATCTCTTTCTGTACATCTCGCTGCTCAAACTATGGAATGACTCAGCTCTATGCAGCCTTTTCTTACATGGCTCTGTTTGTATTTGTTTAATGAGATTCCCCTCAAACAGTCATTTAAAATTTAGGCATGTAGACAGAGCAGTAGGTCTGTCAATGTGTGAATAACTTGGATCAGTCTTTGAGTTGAAAAATTAGCAATTAACTCAAAAATAATAAGCTGTTGAGGTTTACTAATGGAGATCCAGACAGTTCTGCCAGCATTGTGCTGTAGATGAACAGAGCAGGGGTCTATCCACAAACACCAAATTAACCTATGTATTTCAGAAGAAAAACAAATTGTTAAGGATCTATGTTCTTTCCTCAATATTTGACATGCAACAATACTGTGTCACTGTGCCCTGAATGTCTTGCTGCTTGCCTGTGACACAGCCCACGAGGCACAACAGCTATGAAATGTGGATCCTTCCGAGACATTTCATGCTTGTCAGGTTGGCAACTGATTTGTGCTGGTGATGAGACTTGTCTGAGTTGCTGGGCATTGCAGGCCTGTTTCTGTTTGCCTTGCCAGCCCATTTACAGCCAGCTGTTCTCCAGCAGGAGACAATGTTAAAGCAAACACACACATGGAAATTGTCCGTAATAATTAAGATCCCAAGGCAGCAAGTCCCCTAGACATGTGCTGAACTTTGTTTAATCAGGTGACCAGTCTAAATCTTCTCCTGAAATGTTTTCTACACCTGTCCTATTAAAATATCCTCAAGGTGATAAAAAACTAATTATATTGGTCTTCCATGCATATGTCATTCAAAAATGCCTGTGTGGCTTCCGAGTGGGCATTTTCCTGCAGCTGTTTCAAAATTTCTTTCATATTTTTGATTCCTCCCTCTGTTGATTCTCTGACAGTACTTCTGCCCACCAAATTGTCAAGTTGTTGATAATTTCTCTTCTCAATCATTATATCTTTTGTTATTTAAAAATAGAAGAAGACTCTTCATTCATGTTAAAAAAAAAATCTGTCTATATATCCTGTCTCTGCACCCAAGGTACCATGGCTTATGTGCTTTGTGGGAATAAATGTGCTCATTGAATGTCTTTGAACATTATCATCTTGGTCATTGTCATCAGTATTTAGGAGATGAGTTCCCCCATATTTTGTTGGTATTCATTAGAAGATTAAAAGTCGTTTACATGCAGGAATGGAAGTAGGTATCTGTAGCAACTCATAGTCTTGGAGGAAAGACTTATCTTAGCAATAAGACAGATAAAGCCTGAAGTAATAAAAGATCTTAAGACACATGACTAACAAAGTAGATATAGCCAGTCATGGGCTCAAACATTTTTCTGAGGGATAACCCTGTCAGACCATCTTTTGCTTCTCATTTTTGCAGATTCCCAATTTGGGTCTACCAGATGAAGTACTTTGGTAAAACAGAGTTGCCCCTGTGGAAGAGAGGCTTTGGTGGGTTATAAGGCTGCAAGGACACAGAACAAAACTGTCAGCTCTCCCCAGAAGGGTGTCACTTGTCAGGAACACCAAAACAGAGGTTTGGTGCAGCTGGGCAAATCTGACCTGCCTGCAGTACAAGCAGGCTCACTGGAGCTTAGCTGGAGCTTTCAGCTAACACAGTCCTGAGTTCTGGGTAGTCTGCTTCTCTCTTAAGCAGCTGCAAGGAAAACTATCAGTAGTTTAGAGCTGAAAATTTCTAACAGGGAGAACTTTAAGAAAAATTTAATGACCAGTCTTTACTGGAAAGCTTTTCTGGCCATTACTTCTCTGACTGGAAGTCTATCACAAACTTGAGGTAAAAAAGCAAATACAAACCTCATACAGGTTTCTCCACCGTGGTTAATTCTTAGCCTGCTACATAACATATACATGGAAAAAACTGCTTCTCAGGATCTGAGTATCAAGAACCTCCTTATCTCCAAGCTTGCCTCAGAGAGCTGTATGCAAGCCAAAACCTCCTGCTTGGTCACTGGCTCCTATGCAAATAGAGAGGAGCTACTCTGCTCCTTTCCCATCCTCACATGGTGGTCTGAGGAAATACCAGAGCCGACATCTCAGCACCACTCCGTGTTCCTCTGGAAAAATAACCCATAACTCCGAAAAAAGGGGGGAAAAGCTCCACAATGGTCACTGCCAAATGCCATTAACCTGCTATCAACAAAAATCTACACCATTGCATGACAACAGAGCAGTGTTTCTGTGTATGATGAAGCATAGTGGAGCCATCTGCTCGCAGTGTGTGGCCTGAGTCTTGGGCTGCAAGTGTGTCTGAAAAAATTTGTAGCACATTTCTGAATGTCCCATCTCTACTGCAGATGTTTCCATCTGCACAGCAGTGTGGTGCTGTGCATCTCACATACATCTCATGTGCATTTGTAGTTTCTTAATCTCTTTAATGGGTGGTTCTAATCATGCTGGTTATCATTTGCAACCACCATTATTGCCCTCATGACTGGATGGCATGAGATATAATAATGGTGGTGCTCCATCTCTGCAGCTCCATCTCTGACAGGCCTCTGTCAGAGGCCCTCAGCCTTCTGAAACACTGCTCTCAGAAATAAAGGACATGAGTGTTGCATCACTTCTTTTGAGGCACTGTAGCTGTGGTGCCACCATGGCAAAGGGGAAAGAGAGGGTTACTGGTTTTTGAGTAAGATCCATTCATGCCCATTTGCCCCCAAAAGAGCCAGACTGGGGATGGTGCACACTTCTGTAGGTCCACACTGTCCTGTTGTGCAGGGCACTGATCCTTTTAATCAGAATCCCTGATCCTTTTAATCAGAATCATTCCTGTTTAAAGGGACTCTCAAAGAGGAATGTGGGGCAAATCCCCAGAAGAGAGCTGAACAAAAGCTAAGAAACTGAATTTCAATGGCATGGAGGATATTCCCCCTTGAAGCCACATAAAAATCATAAAAATTGAATTCTAGACATTAAGAACTCTTAGCCAGCACTTTTAGACACCATGGATACTTACTATCATGTCCACATTGTAGGGGTTTTGATAATCTATGATGTAGCATAGATATAGTCACAGAGACTTTACCTATCTGCATTTATCATTCTGGAAAGATCATGTCTATTAATCACAGATAAGAGCACAGCCTATTGTGTCCCTGACAATTAGAGCTCTCTGCCAGCAGAGCAGACACAAATGCTAAGATGAACAAAATGTAAGGTCTCTTTACAGGGTTTGGGTTGTCTGGGTTTTTTTCATAAAGTCTTGTACATGCTGTAAGTAGGGTCTTGGATTTCTGAGGTGTTCTTTAGTGAAACTTCAGCAGGGAAGGGAGGGCAAATACCTGTTTCTAGGTGCTACAAAGATATGCTGCAATTTTCAGTAGGGTTGGAGGGTTGCTTTGTCTTTGTGAGCTGAGCTAGAGAGAGCTCCCAAAACACAGGTTTGAATATACAGGAGCTGACATGGACCCCAGCACTGAGCACATGCCATTCCTTGCTTTTGGAGGGGAATGACTTGAAAGAGAGCAAGAACCTTTGGGGGGGCGGGGGAGGGGAACAACATTTGTAAAATGTTAGTAGAAAGAAGAAAGAGAAACTGTAGCGAAAAAAAAAAATCGAAAGGAACAAATAAATGGATAAACAGGTGGTAGGTGTGATCCCTGGTTCTGCAGGTCCTGGTATGAACTGTTTGAGTGCATTGGCCACTTCCCAGGCAGGACTCACCGGTTTTGAGTCTATGACTCTTCTGCTAGGCTGGACCAAGTCTGCCTATTCTCTTTAATCCATGTGTTCAACTGCAGAACAAAGCTAAGAAACTTTTCCTGACAAAGAAGCCATTGAAACTCTCCCTTGAAAATGTCTCAATTTGACCAATAAGCATGAACAAACAATCTAATCAGAAAATCCCCATTGATGAAAAACAATCTACCCATTTATGCCTGGGCAAGAACAAAACATTCAGCATTTGGTTGTGCATTTTGCAATTTTTCACTTTGTCTACATAAATAATAGTACAAAATAGTATTTTTACTGGGTTTTTTTTTTCTCAGAACTTCTTCACATGGCTTTGCTAACTTCCAAACTAACTTTATTAAGTCTAACTTCTAACTAACTAACTAACTAACTAACTCCTAAGTAAATTTATTAAGCCAGTTTTAAAAAATGACAGATTTTTTTCTGAAGTTCAATGTATTTATTCCTTCCGTTGGACTCTTGCACACTCTTGAGTCTCTGATCTTCATCTGTCAAGCATCTAGTACCTAAGGCTGTAAAGCACTGATGCAGGAACTGGAGAACTGCTCTTGGTTTTTATGGTTCCCAGTACAAGGGTCCAGGTCACAAGTGTGTTTTTCAGGCAGGTGATGGTACTTGCTGGGAGCTGGCACCTGGGAGCCCTGAGGCAGCTTTGGGACACTCAGGGCTGTCAGAGCCATACCCTTCAGTGTCCTTTCTGTGGAAAGATGAGGGAGAAGCTGGGATCAGAAGATCCAAGCACATCTGTGTCTCACCTGCAGGAGGCTCTGAGATGGCTGGAGCAGGCTCTCTCACCACTGGGTGCACACAGCAGACAGACACCCTGGCTTTCCTCTCTCAGATATGGCCTGAGGGGCTGCTGTGGTACAAATGATAATTTATGATAGCAGCACATACATCTGTAAGAATAACATGTTTATAATAATTAATATATGCTTTCTGGGTGATTCAGCAGCCATAAAGAGCACTTTAATTTGCTTCTTAATTTCCCCAAAGAAGTTACCTGCTATATGAGAAATCCAAAGCAAGCAGTGCTCTTCAAGCCCTAGCAAGAAACACATTCCTGCAAACAAGACAAAAATTGCTCCTGTTTTTTTCCTTATAAAATGATTTGTAGTTTATTTCTGTCAACATTCTGAACTCTGAGTAAGCTTGCTGCTGGAAGACCAGAGACAGAGAGCACATTTTAAGACTATTTGGTTTTTTGAGTTTTACAAATTCGAAGAGAAATAACATTTACTCTTGGTTGCTATATATTTCCCCTATATTTATTTTCAAATCAGCTGGGTTTTCTGCAGAAAACAGAACTCTCCTTTTCTTATCCTTTTATAGAAGGATTTATTTATATTTTAATTCAGGAAGGCTGCCATTTGGAGAGAGTGGAAGGTCTAGGAGGAGGCTGCAGCATGTGTCATTGGGGCAGTTGTGTATTTGTAGCATTCGTTCAGGAACCAGAAGTAAGAGCCTTGGCTTGCTTGGCAAGAGAAAAGCCATTGGCCTTCTGGGTCCTGATACAAGTTCTTCTGAAAAGCATTACCCCTGCACACACTGCTTTCCCAGCTGAAAATTCATCCTCTGCTCCTGCCCCTGCTCTCACTGCAACACACCTTTGGAGGGAATCCACTACAAGGGCAGTGGCGTGGGGGTGCTGTGGCAGGAGAGACAGACATGTTCCTATTTAGCTAAAATGGTAGAAGCAGCATTATTACAGCAATTTAGGCATTCATTTTCTTCTGTAAAGATGAATATTTTGCTCTGCATTTTTAATTTACCCTTGTATATCAGATTTTTATCTGACCAACAAAATCCTGTCATCCCATCAACCAGATCCTGACCACTCCCAATATCCCATTAGGACTCTTAAGAAGCTTCTGATATTCATGAACATTATGAGTGTTATAAGATAATGGTAATTTTTTTCATTGTTATGTAGAATAAGATGGGTCATTAAAACTGTTGGCTTTGGGATCAAATTTCTCCCATCTAACAATGCAGAAAACATAAAAGGCAAACTGACAAGTTGATGTCAGCTGAAGCTTAGATCACTTACAAGCTCTATTCAGGTTTTTTTGGGTTTTTTTTTTCTATTTAGATAAATTTACCTTTAAATTCTTACATGCAACTGAACTAAACCCTAAATAATCCAGAGCCTTGGGAATGTTCTTGGGAAGAAAAGGATTTCTCTACAACTGAGAAATGCTTTCAGAAACGTCAAGAAAGAAATCTCTGAAAAGCCAAGTAAATGAAAATTTGTTGGAAGACATAAATGTGGTTCACAGGTGCTTTCTGTGACTGGGAGTATTTGGAGTGTTGCAAACTAAGCCCAGATCTCTGTCACTGAGATGAATTGATGTCACCCCAGCAGAGCTGAAACCCGTTTGCTTCTCATGTCTGTTAGGAGGGCTGTGCAAAGTGAGTTGTCAGTGTGGATGCAGCCTTTAGTCAATAAGGGATTCTCATATGCAGGACATCCTTCATTGTTTTACACAGGGATTTAGGAACCGATGTGGCTTAAGCTGAGTCACATCGTGGGAACATAAAAAGGGAAGTCAGATGTGGTTTTCAGCTAATCAAAAGGTTTTGAAACTCCTCTAGAGATAAAGTAGATCTGTGTCTGAAACAGTGTATTAACATTTTTATTAAAATATTCTTTTACTGTCATTGTGTTCAGGGACATGTTCACTAGCACAGGCAGAAGTGCAACTAAAAACATCTGAAAATACAGCAGTAAAATATCTGGGAACTGTATCAACAGGCAACTCACTTCACACAGGCCACCAAGAAGACATCAGATGCTAATGAACTTGAGCCTTTGCTGAGGTGATGTAGTAGCAGAGGTCATTGAGTTGAATGAGTTGATTTACTCAAAAGCATTGATAATTTGTGATTAGAGGACATAAGCATGGCTAAAAATACAAATTGAAGTCACACATAAGGAATCAACAGATAATTTGCACCCTGAAATATGAAACTTTTAACACCCCACACATGTGCTTTTAAATCGCAGTGCTGGATGGAGATGCTCCAGTATTGACCTCATACAGTCAGCAGCCAAAACTAAAAGCATCACACTAACCCAGTGCCTTTGCTTGCACTTAGCCCAGAGTGACATCATTGTGCTAAATCACTTGTACAGGTAGAACTGAGATGCTGAGTGTGACGGAGACATCTTCGAAAGAGGAATTTCTGAAGTCTGTTCTGCAGCCGTGATGCTGACAATGTTCAGAGTTGGTAAGTGCTGTAAAGACCACATGCTATGGAAATCAAGGAAAGACAATCAGCCAGAAGTAACTGATTTGTGTCCAAGTTGTAGTATCCCCTGCTGGATAACACAGGCTCAGGAATAAATTCCTGGGTAGCCGGTGATGTCGGCTACATTTTAGTTTGCTTTTAGAAACCCTCTGGAGCTCCACTACACTCTGCCCTATCAGTTCTTCCTCCTACTGAAATCTTCTTATCTTCAGCCTTTTGTTGTTCATTGTCCTACACTTCTCCCAAATTTTACTGGGAAAAACATGGCATTTCTGTTCATAAGCTTGAGTTTTTCCCTCTTCCTGAAAAGCAGAAGGAAAGAAGAAGTAGAGTATTAGAAAAGCCTCAGTCTTGTTTTGATCTCAGTAAGAGTTTCACATAAGTTATAACAGCAGTTCCAAGCATAGAAAGGATTAGCTATGAAACTGTTTTTATAAACAACATTTTGTAAATGTTATGTAAGCTGAACTGATCTGCAAAACCTAAACTTTTCATTCTTTTCATGGCAGAGGAAAGAAGATATTATAAATATGTAAAATAAGACACTAGTACATTAACATAAATAACTAATAAATTATAAAGCTTTGCAGAAAACAGAAAACTGCTAATGGAATAATGCACATTTGTTGATTCTTGGAGCAGACACTGGCCATACATCATGCACCAAAGCAAGTGCTAAGAGTATCAGCACGTAACAGCATTATTTAAACTTCTTTTATGGGAGAGATTAAATAGTCATTAAAACAGCCCATACTGAGTCACTGGCTCCATTTCCTATTTTCTATTTTTTGTTTGCATACAGGAGACTATCACAGAATTTGGAGTTTTCATTAGTATTTATAGGCTTAAAGCAATTACCTTCGTGGCAGTTGACCATTAAATTATCAATAATGAAAACTGCCCTTCCAAAAGGACCAGCCCAAAGATCAGAAGCTTAAGATTCAGTAATTCATTGCGTCATCCTGCCTCACTTAAGCTTGCCAGACAACCTCAGGAAAGGGTTGTCATGTGGTCGGTCATTCCATTTCTTGGCTGCTTTGACCAACAGATACTACAATGGGCCAAAGGTGGTGTTGACTCCTGGCCCACAAGAACTGACCTAAACCCATTAACCATTGCATGTAAAACACAAAATACAGTGACAAGATAAATGATAATTACTGTTGGTCACCCTGGTCTGGCATAGATCTGAATGAAGGAGTAAAGGACATAGACAAAGGTACATGAAGATCAAAGCTCCTGCAGAGGTGGTTATTTTCAAAAATATGGATTTGTATGTAAAGATCTTATTCAAGTATTTTCCCCTGCATGTTTCTGCAGCTCATGGGGTTACTCACATTCTTAAAACTAAGCTGAAATGGAAGCCAAAAGTTACCACCCACATAAGCCCTCCTCCATTCAGCACTAGGGACACCAGGAACAAAAAGTAACCAATCTTCTGAGAAGGAAACGATTAAATCCCATACGTCCAGCCAGGGCATGGGGAAAGCCAAGTGCTATACCTGTGCTCTGGTATATGCTGCAGCTTTGTAAATTTGGCCCTTCCTTTTGTTTAGGAATGAAAATACTTTGGAGCTAAGTTAAAGGAATGAATTGCAGATTGAAAGTCCTTGGGTTGTTGATGCTCTTTATGCCAAATAAAACAAATAATAGAGGGCGATGGAATGGAAATCTCCATAGTCTGCCATACACTGAATTTGTCTATGGTTCACTTGGCACAATTTTTTTCCCCTTGGACAATAAATGGACTTTTAAGCTGAAAGTTAATTTTTACTTTAGGAAAGCTCTGGCTGTAAAAAATGGACAAATTAACAGCAATGAGCACTTTCACACAGGAGAAAATGATTCATTAACTGTTCTTTCGCCATTGTAGAAGAGCCCATTTTTGGCTGGTCCTCAGAGAGTCCAAGGATGCTTATAATACAAGCAACATTTAGAAAAACTTCATTTCACAGAGAAAATGCCAGGCTTCAATTTTCTTCTTGAGAGTTCAGTGGTTGCTTTATTCTCCATGTGTGTGTGTGTGTGTGTGTGTGTTTATACGCAGAATTAGGTTCTAGCAAAGGGAAAGTGCATTTATGCAAAAAGCAATTCATCAACCACTTCTGTGCTCAGAATTCACTGAGGTAATTTAGATACTTTAATGGCAAGGTAGTTTAGGTAAGGTATGCAATAAATGTTTCCCCCAACCCCTTCAAACAGTTAGAGTAATGGAAAATGTGCACTCTAAATGAATCTTTTCAGTAAAGTAATTCTTGTTTTAATTATTTATCAGTTAGAAAATATGAAATATAATGACATAGCAAACTTCTCTGGAATCTCTTTTCATGTTGAGGGAGCACTCTTACATTAGCTGGAGTTTTATGTGAGCTCTAACTAAAAGGCTAATATAATGCAGTGTGCAGCACTAATCTGTTTCTCGTAATATTAAATGTGCAGCAAGCACCTACCACAATGAGGAGACCCTTTGGATCTATTTGCAACATTTTCACCATGGCCTTGACCTTTGTGATGTCAGGCATATATTATATCTCCACTATAATTTACTATTGACATCATGGATTAAATTTGTTGTTTCAGCTAATGCAACAGAGCAAACAAGGTAGATTGTGAAACAAAGCCAGCTGCTGAAATACGAGGGTTGTCAAGTATAAATTTACAAAAGATATTCAGACAGAGCACAGAAGACAAAAATAAATGGACAGAGAAGCTGTTTTTGACAGACTGCAAAGGGCTAGAGACTTAAACTTGAGCATTGTAAATCCAAATGTCACAAAACACTGCTACAGAATGTGAGACATGTCTATTTCTCAGGAATATAAATGGTGATATGAGACAAAACTTTCAAGATGCTGTGCATTTTTGCAAAGTCTATCACTATCTCCTGATAAGAAACTTAGTGATCTTTTCCTCTTAGCCTTAAAAGAAGGAAATTCATCATTTAAATTCAGTGACCAACATAACTACTGTATTTGGGACAGGTAGTTTATAAAAATAGCAAAAAAAAAAGCTTGCTATAGTTTTTTGGGTTTCTAGAAAAATAAATAAAACTGACTGATATATTTGTTCTCTTGGTGAAATTTAGCCAGTCATATTTAATTAATTCTTACTTGGGCATTTATATGGATAGATGATCATTTTTGCCTGCTATGTGTCTATGGAAGAACAACCCTGTATATACATATAAAATCCTTTTTTTATTTTTGAGGTGTTATGTCAGTCACATAACTCAGGGTGGGTTCTCTTGCCAAGGCTTTCCTGTGATTCCCAGAATGATGTACTGCCTGTCCACCTGAGAAAGGACTCAGTAAAGAGAGACACCCACGGAGCCAGGTGGGCAGCAGTGCTCATGCAGGCCTGCAGCTAAAGCTGGGGAGCATCCTGCAATGGCCTCAGCTTCCAAATTCTCATATCATGAAGCCAGTAACTGAGGCTGAAAAAAGAGGCACAGCATGTTGGCCAAAGGCTCCACCTTGGAGACTTCCAGCTCCGTGTTTGACTCAGCAACAAGCACGCTCTTTCTTACTCCTTTGCAGTTGAGGGAATAAATCTAACCTGAGGAAATTAAACTCTGACTCCATGACCTAAATAAGTTGTCAGCACAGATTTAAGAGGAACATATCATAGTCACAGGGCCATCAATGAAGCAACTGTGGGTTCTACCAAAATATAAACAGAGGGCACTCTTTTGGGATAAACGCAGAGATGGGAATGATACCTTTCTGTGTGACATCTGGAATACCTCCAAAACAGCTGTGTTTTGTGGAACCCTTTCCTCCAGTGCAAATCCATTCATGGCCTGAGTGATAGGGTGACTACCTCCAGCAATTGAAGAGCAGAGGAGACAAAATAATGGCTAGCAAGAGCAGGGTTTGTTTTGAGGGAGTTCATTGTTTCTTGTTGGGTTTTTTTACTACTCAAAAGGCTTAATCTTAAATAAAAATTGGGATGGGTTAAAGTAAGGTTTTGACACACGACTAAAAGCAGTGTTAAGACAAATGGTCTATAGCTTTCTCCTATTGTGTCAAAGAGGCTGTGGAAGATGATCAATGTAGGCCAGACCCAGAGAGATTCCACGCTCCACTCACTGCAAACACCTCTCTGGAGCAGCTCGTATACACTGTGCTGCAATAGGTAAGAGCAACAGCATGCCACATGAGCTTAGCATTAATTTTGATTCATTTTGCAGGTCAAGCATGAAATGCCTCTTGTAGTGCTCTCTGGTGCTAAACGATTTACACCAGTTTAGAATTTTCCAATCTTAGCATCAATTATTTGTGACAATTTCAGACGGCTATCTAATTTTGGCAATGCAGTATTCATACATAGGACTTCATTCCCTATATATTGATTTCCTCTAAGCTTTGCTTTTTTGGGAAAATCTTTTACACTGATACACCTGGTTAGCAGATGTGGCTTGGCTATTATATGTAATGCAATTAATCTGGAAGGCTGGCGTCACAGGACTTTCCGTGATGCTGTGGCAGCATTATTGTGATTCATTAGTGTCACTTCCTCAGCAAGTTGTAATTGGCAGTGCATATTGTTTCTGTAAAAAATCAGTCACTGTGGTGGTAGGAAAAAGAATGGCATATTTTCTTTTCTGAGGAAAACAAAGGTTATCCTTGTTTACACATCTAGTGTGAATGTAAAATGAACAAGCTCCATCCTTAATTTGCCTCTTCTACCTCACTGCAAAGCCTAGGTGTTAGAGAATGGCGTTGAGATGCATTCACCAGACAAAAAGTGTTTCCTATTATTAATGGCTGGAGGAGCCCTCTGTGTAATCAAAGGGCACAGCTGCAGTGATATACGGCCAGTGACAAACGGAGAGATCTTTCCTTCTCACAGCTACAAGCTTGCCAGCTTGCAGCCAGCAACTTCCAGCGCTGTATATCTGCAAGATAAATAGCACGAGATATGAATATACGCAGTGCTTACAGTCTTGAAAAGTATTGTTATATCCCCCACACACAATCATTCTAAATATGACTTGAGTGCATTTTTCACAATTTCAGAGCTATTCTTGCTGTTTGGAAATAGATACAGTTTCTGAGCAGAGATTTAAAACCCTCTAACAGTGCTGCTTTCGGAGGTCTGGTTTGGAAGCGGATGTTGTACAGCTGATGGTGTCAGCAAAGCAGCTTTCATGAGATTCATAGCTCTCTTTTGCAGTGACAGGCAGCACTGAACTCTTCAGTGAAAGGAATCAGCTAAAGAATATGTAATAAATCCTTTTTAATATTCTGATGCACCTATGACAAAGCAATCTAAGAAAAGAACTCATTCTCTTCAATATGTGTGTATTTCAGAAAAAGCCATCTTAGCCATTTCTTTTCTAGCTGTTTCTAGTCATGTTTTAGTCCTTTTGCTTTTACAAAAAAAGATATTCTGTGCAGCACCGTTTCCTTAAGCTAGGGATGTATCTGAACTGAAACAAAACCTTAAAGCTAAATAGGGAGCAATTGCCAGTGAAAAGCAAACAAAGGTTCTTGGTAAATAAAAAATTATGTGCCCTTTAGCCCGGTTTGCTGTTGGTATAAGTGGGTCCAGATTTCCACAAACATGAAACCAAAGCTGTCAGTGGGCAAGGCCAGCCCTTGCACGGAGCCAGTGTCAGGAGGGTGCCCCCATGCACATGCAGGCACAGGCACCCGCACACACGGAGGAAGTTGGTGCCGCTCTGTGACCTTTCCATGAACTTTCTGGGAGATGCAAAGATCAGTCAAGAAGCCAAAGGTCAGCATTCATGCTGGTCACAAGCAAAAATCAGTTTTAACCAGTCACTGGAAGAGTGTTTCTGCCCCTTGAGTTATCTCAGCAAAATACTAATAATTGCATTTTGTATAGAGGAAAATTGACTCAGTCAGTGTTTAGTGTCTCAGTATGTCTCAGTGTTGCTGCACTCATTTGACAACTTGTTAGAAGCTATGTTCACTTTTCCCCTGTAATATATCTGTGCAGGGGAAAGATGGAGTTAAAGAATATGAAGGAAGTGGCACAATGTGAGAAAAATCTGGTAATTCAGACTGAACAGTGCCACTGCTGGTGTTCGTGATACACAAAAGTATGAGCTGAAGAAAGGAAATTACATGTTGATTGCCTATGAAGAAAAACATTGAGTTAAAAGCAAGGCAACAGTAAAGGAAGTCTGCAATTTCAGTCGTAATTGACTTGTCCAGCCTCTCACACAGTACTTGGTATCAGATTATATCACAGTGGTATCTTTGTTTAAATCAGAGTTAAAAAAAAAAAATCAGAATGAAATATACAAGTAATATAATCCTACTTTCAGCAGGTCAGAAGTGAAAACAAATGTGGTGATTTTGCTTCTGCTGTAGCCTGAGGTGGACATTTGCCCATGTGACAGCATACAAGATACATTTTAGCACAAAACTCCCATTGACTGCAAGGGGACTCTGATCGAACCCAGACACAGCAAGTGCTGTATCCCAGAAGAAGCACAAACCTCTACCATATGACTGTCTTTACTACAGCAGGCTGGGAGGATTTTGTTGTAAGAAATGAGTTATTGGGAACATTATTTTGTTTCCCCTTGCCTTTGCTTTTCTCGCTGGCGCAGTCTAATAAATTAATAGTAAAGTTCCACTTAGGAAAAATGATGAGTGAAGCTCAAGAGATGAAGCTACAGCGATGTGAAATTTTGGTTATGGATTGGAAAAGGATACATTGAGTTTTTAACAGTGTACTTTAATAACAGTAAGTGGTTAATGAATACATTTTTATCTAACATATTATGAAATCTCTTAATATATTCTTCAACTCAGGAAGTTTTCAAAGTAAAACAAAGTAAAGGGAAAAGAACAAAAAATATTTTTCCCATATTGACTTATTGGTGACTTCAATTATTTCTCATGTTTATTCTTTTTTAGAGTCATCAGGATTATTTTGACCACTTCCTCACATCTTTTAACTCCTAAAGCAAATTATTTCACCAATATATGCTCACTCTGGGGCTAGTTTCACTGTGTTTTCTTTTGTAAAATTCAAAACAAACAAAAAAACCAAAACAAAACAGTTGGGTTTGTTGTCCAGTTTTTGCACGAGAATATGAGTGAAAATGTCTCTGCACAACCCAAAACTGCAGCATTTCCTGCCCTGTCACTGAGAACTGAAGTGCATTTCAGAACAGGGTCAGGAGCTGTCAGGAGCACTGAGGGTGCTTTGTGCCTGCCCGAGCAGTGCAGAGGCAGCTTCTTGCAGCTGGGAGCTCCCACCTGGACCAGAGCTGGGCTGAAGCTTCCAGCTTCTTCATGAAGGGTCTGGGGGCCATGGGCTCAATGGTAATTCTAGATGAGGCTTGCACTGGGATAGTAAAGTAAGACATAAATTAAACAAGTTCATGGCAGGCAGTATTTAATATAATAATACAGGGAGGACTTAGAGCCAGGGCTACTCTTCTGTCTCCATTATAGAGGAGAATAATGGAAAATCCGATCTTTTAATCTTTCTGCAAATATTTAACTCCTTTTAAAGTCCTTCTGCTGATTGCATTCACTTCATGCTTGTGCCAGCACTTCTGTGTGTGGGAGTGCTCGTAGATCCTGAAGTGACTGCGGAGCCTCTTCTTGTTCCATCAGCCAGTAGAGAAATATTACCAAGCAGCAAATAAATGGTGCTGGCCAACTTCTACTTCTACTATCTTGCCAGGGAAGTCTCTGATCCACATACACTGACTTCTTTTAAAAGCTGGAAGAGTCTGAAAGGACTATAAAAGAAGCTAAAGTCATGCTAATGTTTTAAAATGGTCAACATGATGACTAATAGACATTCAACCTATTAAGATGAAAAGAGGCATCATCTCAGTCTTGGAAGCTTAACATTGGAGACAATCAGTACATAATTAAATGACGGCAGCAGAACATTCATCTTGGCACATTTTCAGGGAACTTAAGTCTTGTGAGACAAGCATCGTCTTATTTTTTTGATGAAATAGGAAGTTCTGGTGATAAAAACCCCAACAAAGCCACATAATCACATTGAATGGACTAAACCAAACAAAGAGATGATATTGAGTAACTGAAAACTAGAAGTCACCATGCTCGGTTGAGGCCTCAAGGGCCTCGTTCCTCTCCTGTTCTACAGCTGATGGTAACAGCAAGGCAGGGGCAGGAACACACCACCCATACAGGAACAGAGCCAGTCCAGTGATAGCAACCAGAGTCAGCCAAATCCTCGCATCCCAGACGAGTCCACAGAGCCAAGGCTGGTCTGGGGTCAAGCAAGGAACTCAGGTCAGCAAGGCCAGGTGGGGCTTGGCACAGTAAGAGGCAGGCACAGACACACCTAAAATGTAACTTCAGCAAGGACCGAGGGCAGAAGCCTGACCTTAAATGCAGCTTGGAAGCCACTGGACCAAAGCCTCCCAACAAGGCTTTCTCCAGATCTTTCTCATGCAGCTCTTTCTCACAGCCTGGCTGCTTTCATAGCAGCTCGATCCAGGATTCCACAACTGCATGGCATTAGAGGGGACAGCAGTGAAAGCCACGGCGGGGCTGAGGAGAAGAACCTGCAGAGCAGCTCAGGGCCTCAGCTGGGGTTTGGGAATCACAGGAGCTAAACAAAGGAACACAGACTTTTCATACAATATACATAGGAGGATGTGCAGGCAAGAAGATACACAGCCTTAACTGCATTTCAAAAGGGGCTACCATACCTGAAAATAGCATTAGTGAAAACACCTGTGGGAATATTGGGTTGGTTCTTGAAATACACTATTAAACTGAAAAAAAAAAAAAAAAAAAAAAAAGGTTTAAAAAAACCCCAACATGCAAAGAAAAAGAGTCAGGAAAACACGCCTTAATCTGTTGATGTTATCCAAGAAGGAGTTAAAAAGTGACTTAATCAAAGTCTGCAGGTATCTACATAAGGAAGAGATTTCTGATAACAAATAGCTGTTTAGTCTAACAGAAAAAGGCACAATAAGATCCAATGGTTGGAAGCTGTCGTACTTTCTCTAGCATGGGCCATTAATCATTGGAACAACCTACCACAGGATGTGGTAGATCATTTGAAGTCTTTAAATCAGGACTGCATCTTTACAAAAGAAATTCCTTCTCTCAAACAGAAAATCTGCACCTGATGCAGAAACTGAATTGTGCAAAAATTGAGGTGGAAGTCTTTAAAATATATTAAATTAAAGAAAAAGAGCTCAGTGGAAAAATTTACTGGACAAATTTATGGAAAAAAAGCAGAGAAGGGAAAGGAAAAAGGTATTCTTTCTAAAATATATGTCTTCTGTCCTTTAAACACAGTGTGAAAAAGACATGCTTTTTCCTTGAAGTTCTTCTGGTGGCATTCTGACTGCACATGGTGATGGGCTCACCAGTTGTTATTTATGAAGCATGAATTCTTGGGCATGGTTAAAAAATACCAGTTGGCCTTCTTTCAGTTAAATCCCATTCCTCTGAGGTGAATTTAATCATGCCTGAAACATCTCTGTAAAACAGAAGCACTTTGAGTTTCCTACAGAGAAAAATGGAAGATACCAGCCTGCAGGAGAGAATACAACTCTTATGTCAAAGAGCAAACAGATAGGGTGCAATTCCAGAGCTATATTTTTGAGTTCAGAACACCAAAGTTTATAGTCAGAGCTCCCACGGGGAGGGGCAGCAGTATATGAGGATATTTGCTACTTCTTATAGTTAATAGCCTTAAACATTTATATAATTCTGGCACTCTGCTTTGGTAGGAGCTTCTTTGTGCCAGGAGCTGCAAATAGAAAAGGGCAGGGAGCAGACAATCCATGCACGGGAAGAGAGCTGCAGCCCAAAGCCTCCAGCAGCCTCCACAGAAAACTTGAGCTGGTCTTTCAGAGTTGCAGCCACGACAGAAAAAGGACTCTGGTTTCCTACCTGAGGAAACCTGGCTTTGACCATGCATGAAAAGTCATTCTCTGAAATCTTCTTTATGATTTTAGCCTCTGATATGCAAACAGCTATTGGATAGAAGTGTGTGTTCCAAGTTCACTGGGTTTTTCATGATCAGAGAATAATAGTAAAGAGCTGGATGCAGAGATTATGCTGGCTTTACTCCACCTGTCCTTTGGGATGCAGTAATGTCCCTAACCCTTCTGTGACCTAAGCATATGTAATACATGTAGCATGGCTCGAGACAGCGCATAAGGAAGTGAGAATGCATAGGGACATACCTGCTCTTTATGATCTGCGTGCCAAGGCACATGGCTTGCACACAGCTGTGCCACATGGGCATCCAGCCCCCGCTGCAACGGCACGGATTCCCAGCTAAAACTGGGACCTCTGTGGAGTAAGTGCTCCCTGCCTCTATTGTTCCTGGAAAACCTGCAATACAAATGAGAATCAGTTGGGACAATTCAGTACAGTTCCTACTGTCGAGTCTTTAAATTCATTAGCCATTTCACATACTTTGCCATTTACATTGTTGGATCACTTCTTCTCTTTCCATAAACTTAGAAAAACAAACAATTAGTTAAGACAATTTCTATGGCTTTTCTCCCCACACAAGTCATTTTTAGTCTTCTTTTTTCTAAAGCCTGCTGCTGGGCTGAGCAGCATTTTTACCCCCTGGGGTCTGTGTTTCACCAGTGATGGTCACCAGATGAGGCTGTTTCAGGCTGACACAAAGTACCATCTCCAGAGGCTGAACATCTCTGAATTACGCCACAAGTGCTGCTGGCTAGAGGAGCCAGGGGGAAGGCAAGAGGCTCAGCTGCTGTTCAGCATGTCACAGCACCAATCTGTCAGTCAACAAAGCCCAGATCCCACACAGAAACCTCCATGGGCTTTGGATCAAGCCTTAAGCATTATAGTACTTTGGGATTGTGTGTGCATGTGTGTGGTTTCTGGGTGTATGTTTTAATTTTGTTTTGTTCTGGAAATACCAAGTATGTCCTTCGAGACCATTAGAAATGAAGTTTATATAGACATGGTAAAAGACCACTGTAGGCGAGGATAATAAAATATTAAATCATTATGAGAGACATAACAACTGGTTTAAAATAGGAAGTGCTGAGTTTTTCAAGTTCAGCAAGTATGATTATTTTTCTCTTCATTTTCAGAGCACCTGTGATTATATAGAACTAATAATTTGAGAACTAGAACAAACTGTGTTTGTTTATGAGCAAGCAATATAAACTCATCTATCAGACTCATCAGTATGTGGGCCAAATCATAAACTACCATCTTACTGTTGGCTTTTACAGAACAGTGACACTTTCCTCCATGTGAAGATATGCCCCTTATTTTTGAATCAGGAAAGCTAAGAGCTTTGCTTCTGGCAAGGACAGCTCAAAAAGGAATCATTCCTAATGCAATCTGCCCTTGGAATAAAGTTTCCTCTCATCTGCATTCCCCATGTCATCTGATAGGGGCTTCAAATATAAAATTTTCATTGTTTTTCTATGACATTGTCAGGATGGGAAGAAATATTACCAACATGATTCCTAACAGAATCTGCATGAAGTCGTCACACATTTGACTTCCTGCTAGACATAAATCCATTATCCTACAAACTGTGTTGCTCACATGACATTCCTACTAAGCAGCTGCAGTTGATAAGAGCTATTCTGCATAATTTGCTTTGAAGTATCTTTTAAGATAGGATTAACCAGATGATGTGTTCTTTTTTTTTGTTCCCTCTTTCCCTCTGTCTCTCTTGGTGGTGGTGGTGGTGTCATCATCATCATGGTCCTGTTCCTACAGAAATGTTTGTGGACTGCAGATACCCTCGTGGTATCTGTATACCTTGTGAGCAGTTTGTCTGTATCTTACACTAAATGTGTTTAAACCTAAATGTTTGGACTGCCAGAAATAACATAGAGAAATCTGGAACTGCTAAAATCAGAAAATAAAAAGCCACTGTAGTTAGCCAGTATGACAGTGCTTGAAAATACATGATTTGCCAAGAAATGAATCTTCTCTCTTTCCATCAGCTTGCTTGCAAGTCCAAGTATGTACTGTTTTTCAAACACTTTGGCATTAGCTGAAAAAAAATAGGTTTATATTTGTATTGAGTGACAAAATCTCTGTCTCTAAGACAGTGAATGGTTTTGTAGCTTCTTCCAAGGGATAGTTTTGTTGTGTGGAGAATCACATTTTTGCCCACTTGTTTTCTGCATCACTTGCCATACACAATGCAAAGGAAGTAACTGTGAAAATGCAAATGAATATTCTCATGTAAGCGGTCCTAATATGATAGCATGCTATACATCTCAGTGGCTCAGAAAACTAATGGGCACCATTCTGGACTGTGGAAACATGAGCCATGGTGAAAAAGTTGGAATTCAGATTTATTGCCTCTTTCTTCTCATCTCCAATGCTTGAATAAAAGAAAGAAACATTTAAAAGGATGCAAGTTTAAATATCTTAATCTCATCAGCTTCGGCTTGGCTTTTTGCTCTTCTGTGTTTAAATGAAGCACCTCATCAAAATTACATTACAATTATAAATAAAATCAAAGTCCACTTTTTATTAACTTTCGCTTTTTATCCTCCCTCTGTTTAAATGCATTGGCTCTGAAGTCTCCTGGCTGTAGCCACTGGGTGTTTAGAGGCAATACTGCAGACTTTTATGTTTTATGGATTCTACAAGAACAATATAACATGATACTGACAATCATAAACAGATACTAAGTTGTTTCAGTTTGGAAACAATTGCAGCCATATAACCCTTGGTGGGCTCTTTTATATGAACTTTTATTTTTCTCCATACAATGGCTAACATGGGAACTATCCCCCATCCAATAGAGCAGCTTGTATTTGCTCAGGAAATGGTTAAGTTACAGCTGGTCACCCCTGTTACTTCATGGAAATGCTTTGATTTGTCTTCCATACTAAAACAGTTAGAGTCATTTGTTTTACTAACAACTCCCCTCAGAGCAGAACCTCAATAGCATCTTAAAGCAAAATTAACTTCACACATGACTTTGTCAAGAAGCTTATTTCCATCTCAGGAGAGTTCAAATTTCATGAAATCTGGACACAGTGTAGTTAAGAGGACAGACTTTGGAAATGTTATTTCCTTCTTTGTGCTGCCCATACTGGCCATTCGCCCAAGGATTTTTCAGGTGACATAAAGGCAATGCTTTCTTAAGTGTATAAAAATGCCTGTACTTGACCAGGCTACCCAGCTTGGCCATTGCCACGAGGGCACTGGGCAAAATATTAATTGTATCTCCAGCCTGCACTCTGACTTATTCAAAGCGTAACCTCAAGGATCTGTACACAGCAGCTACACTAAAATAACGTGTTTTTGAAAGCTTCTGATAATTTGTAAAATATTTGGCGTATCTAAGAGTAGGGAATAATTCTGGACTAGCTCTTCCCTTTCAAAATGGGGAAAATGGAGCTGCAGCCTCCCAAATCAACTGACAAGACAGGTTAAAGATAGCAACAGGAGTAGATGGACAGCAAACATGGGGTCTGTATGTACCTTACTGCACCCTTCTCTGAGAAGTCATATGAATATGAAGCTTTTTACTGTTAAATTTAAGTCCTGTAAGGAAGACAAAAGAAAACAAAAAACAAAAAAAATTATTGTAGTTTAATGGTGCTAATTCTAATTTGTCTAGCACATCCAGGTCAGTTGAGAACACTTTCTGGATTTGAAACAGAGAAAAATGGGATTTCTCTTTGTTAGACTTTCAAAGCACTTCGCATTCACCACAACCCGCCTGCAAACAGTAAAGCTCAGAATACCAGCCTGTATCAAGTCATTAACCTTTTAGGACTCAATCAAAGCAGTGTTGTGTGACATTAATGAATGCTTTAATGTGGTATATAAAAGCTAACAAACATGGAAACTGGCAATGATTCATCAAATTTAATATTCCATCAAACATTTAATTTTGAAGACTGACACTTTTTTAAAATAATGCAATAGACTACAAGTTCAGAAGAGTGCCTTTAATGAGAGTCATTCCCCTCTTTTTAGGACTTTTCCAAATTGCATTTAGATGCCCAACAAAAGCAAGAAAAGTGCATAAAAAACTGAAACAGTTATGCAACCTTCTAAATAACATTTGAACATATTTTATGGAATCTGTTGAGAAGAGTGAAGGAAGTTGTCCTTATAAATACACTTGCAGTTTAGGTCACACATTGTCTGCAGTCATTGCTAGGAGGCAAAAGCCCTGTTGTAAAACAGCTGGGCTTCTTGGCTTGGGGCAAAGGCAAATTCCACAGCCAGAAACCTAATTAGACACTTTTGGAATTCACAGCACCCTTTCACGCTATGACCTTTTCCTTTCTCTGCCTTCCCCTTGCTTCTCTACAGCTCACCCCCATATGTCCTCCTCCCCCCTGTCCCCACATGAACATCTGATCCTCTCCTTACTAAATATGTTGCTCTTTATTGCATAAATACTGTCTACTGGCCAAATTCAATCCTGCTGGTAATAAGACCAACTTGGAAATCAACAAGTTTATGTCATGGATAAATTTGCCCCTGTGATGCATTTAACTTGTAAGAGACTCTGCTTATCCAGTCTCCTAAAAAATTTTGAAAACATGGACTGCAGAGAACTGATTTCAAAGGAACAGCTTTATCTGTCCTGGAAAATTTCAAAGTACTTTAAGAATCCTCATGTTGCCCTGGAAAGAAAAGCAAAATAGTCAGACTTCTTTAAAACGCATCGACACATGGTCTAACCCTGCCCCATCGCCAGGGCACCCACCTGAATGCAGAAAGCCCAGGTTCAAATTCCTGGAGGGACTTGAACCTGGGTCTTCCATATATGACAGGTAGATATGCCAGCTCCTGGTCTCACACTGGCTTCTTTTTGGACTGAAGTAGCAATTCTGTTCTGAACCTATTTTTTTTCACTGAAAGATTTTGCATACTCACAAAGCATTTTTCATATTGACGGATAGGTATTTTTCAATGAACAGTGCCTCATCACAAATTTGCCAGCCTCCTATACCCTCAGACAAACACATTCAAAACTTTTCTAAAAGACTAGTACACTTTAATTTAAATGTTATTTGTGTCAAGAGGAAATAATATCCAAAAACACATAGATATAAGAATTTAGATGTCTTATAAAATAAATGTGCAACTGATAGAAATGACAGGCTATTAATAGCCCCTGAAGATGTATAATTTACAGTGAGATTATTATATATCGTTTCCTTAAATTGTTTTTATAACATAAGCTGCTGTTCTTATCCAAATTCATTTCCAGCCAAAGAGCATGTTCCCTCACACAGATTTTTCACTTAACTAAAAACTGCAGGATTCATCCATTAAAAAAAAAAAAGTATGATAAATAGGATATTTTAACTGAATTGGGTAATAGAGAACTGCTGTGCCACTCCTGAGAAATGTCTATAATTCACTTATGCCTTCTGGTATTTGTATAGCATGTTGACTCATGAATCACAGAGTAGCTATCATAAAAAAAACAATGTCTCCTTGACAAAAAATACATTTAACTCAGCTGAGATTTGCAGTTAAGATTCATGCCTACATTTTTAAAATCACAAATGCTATTACGTTACTCTTGGGGAACTGTTTTTGTAGACCTGTGCACTTTGGGGGTACATTTCCTGTTCCCTATCCCAGAAAACACCAACGAGTTGCTTCTTGCCATGCTCCTGGCAGCATTATTCTCACTTTGCAGATGGTAAAACTGAGCAGAGTAGCTCAGTAAGGAGATCAGGGGAGAAGCAAAGTTCAAAGCTCAAAGCAGAGGGCAGAAGTAAATGCTGCTTTGGGCGACTGGTCCCTCATGTTTCCCATGGTTGCCAACTCCAACAATAGGTACCTTGCTTCCTCTGCAACTACCTTTCCTCTAGATGCCCTTTTGCAGAAGCAAGTGGACTTTCCAGATTTTTGGTTTTTATGGAAATGTGTCTTTTTCACCAGCCAAAGGCATTCTGATACAGTGTTGGCCCGTGAGGAAAGAAGCAGAAGGGTTTAGGCAGATTTTTATTAAATATATAGAGCAGTTGGGATAGGAGCAGGTGAGAGGTGCCTACCAGGGCATGTCAGTATGCTTTTGTCACATCTGAAATGGTGAGAAACAGTACTTGTCACAATCATTGGCAATGGGAAAAGGAAGAAAATACCTACAGGGTGTGCAGAGGAAATGGCCAGATTTGGAGTTTCCTCCAAGGAAAAAGAGTTCATCTCTCAAGGCCTGTGGGCAAAGAGTAAATATCGGTTGGTACTCGGACGGTGTCAGAGGTGCCAGGTGAGAGGAGATCCTGCAGAATAAAGTCCTGATACCAGCAGAGAAATAAACAAAAACCAGAGGGCTCTTTGTGGCTTCAAACCCACAGAATATTGCTTCTACCATGGCGACTGGGGATGCACAGTCCTGGGCTTCACTTCATAACCAGAGCCAGGGACCTTGGGCTGACTTCCAGTTCACCCCTGCCTTGTCTCTTCAGCTAGGACTGAAGGGGTGAAGCATCTCCCCCAGCCTGGGCCCTAAAAATAACTCTTATTTAATCTTCTCCAAAAAGCATGTATCTACTCCATGCTATTGCTTTTTTGCTTGAGATTCAATATTTCAATCACTGAAAAATACCATTCGTTTTAATTTGCACTATCATTTTAATCATAAACTAAACCTCAAAGCAACACTAAGTGTGCATGATTGCTAAGTGGTCAGCACCCTCAAAGTCCCCTGGAAAAAACTAATTAGTATGTTACTATATATCTGCATACCTGGGAGATAAATGTTGTTTGCATCCCCTCCCCTAAGGACAAAATGGAGATGGCTCAGTAAAACACTCTACCTCTTAATATGCAGGGTTTGTTGTAGGAGCAGCTCAATTCATATTTCCACCAGTTTGATGGTAAGGGAGCAGCAGTAGCAATATTAATCTGCAGTAACCTGTCAGTGAACTCTACAGCTAATATGATGTAGTTATGATTTTACCATCAATCAGAACTGAACAGGCCCTGGACAATCCTTACAGCACTGCCTCAAAAAATCTAATTGTGCAAAAGCTTCATCAGTTTCCAACATTTCTTTTTTATCTGTCACAGACTTTTGGCCTACTACACAACCTTTTATTATTGGTCTTATTGCATTAGCTTGTAGGACAAAAAAGAAAAGGCTAAATCTAAGAGTTCCCCTGCATTCCATCATTTGTTACCGTGTAGGATCCTATTTGACAGTTCCATATTATTTTAGATTTAGATAAATATTCTTAGGACATATGGTATTGCATGAACTTTTGAACCACTGATTGCCAACATGTAAAAAAAGGCTAGCAATATTTTTACCTCTGCATTTGCATGTTCAAATGTATAAGAAATAGATAACAAAAATGGGAGAATTAAGCTGTAACCAGGATTGGATTAGACAAAATGTAAACCCTTTGTTTTTGTTTTTACAGACTTTGTTTTTTCTTCTAATTAATTGTATTCACAGAGCAGAAGAATAGTTGAAAAATGAATTATTAACAGCAAATATGAACTTCTACAGGAGTTAGAGTTCTACTAGTAATTAAGATAACTGTTCATTATTCTTTTCAGGCATTTTTAGTGCAACCATTTATTATATAGTTTTGTAGCTTAAATTAGATGTGGATGTGTGTGTGTGTGTAAATATCATAAAAGAAACACAGACAGGCATTCTCAGCCCGAAGCTTTCATTCAAACAGTGGCCATAAGAGATTACAACTTGCAATGAGAGACATTACAACCACACTATTTCTGGTGAGTTTACTATGCGAGAAGTTCTGGTGTAACTTTTGTGATTTTAAACATATAAACCCATCAAGGAAGATGAACTATTAACATTATCTGTTTAGTCATTTTAATCTTTTGCATCTTAAATGTAATCAGGCTTTTCAGAACTGAAATTGCTAATCAGCATGTTGGATAAATGTTTCCATTTTAAAATGTGCACATTTAGACATAACAGCTGGCTGTAAAGAATATATTTATATTTGTGATTTAATGTATCACAAACTTTATATTTGATTTCATTTAGCTTTACCAAGAAACGGAAAATTTTTGCTAGCATGATCTGTTTTGACAGCAGTTTTACAGCAGCAGAAAAGCATGGAGTAATAAATGAGGTGTGCATACAATGCATTATGTAGTCTTTAAAGCAAGTATGTCTTTTTAACAAAGCAGATTTTTTACACAATTTCAAGTGATTTCATCCCTTTCTAACATGAGCTTAATTCATGTGAAGCAATACAGATTGTGCATAAACAGAACACAGCACTCTTCTCTACTACAACGGCTGTTCATTAATTTTGCAAACTGTGTTCAAAACTGAGGGGAAATATTGTTTTTAGAAGAATTCTAACTTCAAAGAAATATTTTCGATGATATGAACATCAAATGAATAGCTGAGTTTTAGCCTTCAATCAATCATAACGTAAAGTAATTGTAATCTAATAAAAATAGCCATACAAAATAAGGAAATGGCAGTTGCATCCTGTTAAAAACATGCAGGAATGCAACTTTGGAACTACTGAGAGAACTGAGGCTGTAGAAAGACAAAAACAGGATGTTAAATTCTTACGACAATTGGAAGCAACTGATTTTTAAGCACCCGCCACCACCCGTGATAATTTGTTCAGCAGCCTCTAGGGGGTTCTGTGCGACTGCAGAACCCTGCAATTTCATGAGCACCTAAAACCAGGTTATCAGAGATACAGGCATTTACACTGATGTTAAAATGTCCAGCTGCATTGTCACTGCTGCAAATTTGACTGCTGCACTAGTGCCAGTGTTCTCTAAAGTGAAAATCACAACAAAAAGTTCTTGAGAACTTCAGCCCACTTCAGAATGTGTACTTGTCATCAGGGCAACAATAAAAACATTGTTATAATTAATATAATTACATTAAACTGCATATAGTCATTCCTTAGGCAAGCATATTTAAATGCCAACCACAAATTTATTCACTTTCCTTTATGTTTCTAACAATTATTTAACTCCTTGTTTTAGAAGACTGTCAGTAAGGAACACTAGTTTTCCTTCATTATTTCATATTCCTGGTTTTGCAAGAGGCTGGAACTTTACCACCACATACTAATTCTCCTCTGTACTTTAAGAGTCAACTACAAGATGTTATAGGATTCCTGCTATTAAAAAAAAAATCACTAGACCGTTAATAACAGAATGAAAAAAAAGTTAAGTTAGTGTGGTACAATGTGTCATGCCTGGCCAACCACAAATATAGCAATAGAATTATAAGCTCAGTTGGTTAGAGAACAATAAAGCCACATAAAAGTTCGAAGATTAATAACAGTATAATCATCAAAAAACCTCAAGCCATTCTTTAATGAATATTATAACAAAAATAACAACATTTGGGGATTTTAAAATCTATTAGTCTGGATTTTCAAACATGAGAATGTGTAGTCACAAATCATTATTTCCTCCAGAGAAGGTCAGTGAAGAAAAGGCTGAACATTACCAGAGCCTGCTAAATTATTCTGATTTGCTATGATACCTGCAAAGCAGCTCAGACATTGCAACAAATGAATCCTCTTAGTCATAGCTGTCACCTTATATTTGATTCTTACCTTATACTTGTGGGGAAATTGATAGAATGAGCTATACAAAGAGTTCCTGTAATGAGGATTTTCTTAACCTTTATTATTCGCATGGCCTCACTGTTACATAAAAGGTAAATAAATGAAAGTTCCTTATTTGTAGTTCTTTAACTATAAATTATAAAAGAGCTCTTGCTAGTCAAAAAGTTAATTTTCAAGTCAAATCTGGGCATTCTATAGAACAGGGCTGGATGAGTCCAGGAATCAATGCCTGGCTTTGCTGGCCTCATAGTTCACAGCTAGAGGAATGCTTGAGTACATTTATTTCTGGGCATGGTCCTTCTTGTGATGGACCCCTCTTGCACTCAACACACTTTGGTCATCCTACATCTTTGGAAATCAAAATTTAAAGGAGGCTTCTCTAAAATGGAATTTAATATCCTGCAGTTTAAGCTGTCTGTGGGATTTAGGGCGAGTTTTGTCCTGGTCAAAAACCACAGTCACACACAGCCCCCACCACAAGTATGGTGTGACTGGGTCAGAAGTTTGGTGGTTCCTGTGGCATGGGAAAGCTCCCAGGCAACCTCCTGAAAACACAGCCCCACCTTCCTGTGGATTTATGGCATGGAAATTGAAATAAGATTAGTAAAACCACAGTGATGGGATATAAAAAGGATTGCAAAATATACAGTGCAATTTGATATTGCCCAGCTCATAAGAGCATTTTACACTTCAGCCAGAACACCAGTTACAATGAGGTCACTGTACCTGTACACAGCTTATTTTGCATTATACTGGCACTGCAATACAAGTTTGAGTGAACAAAAATTATGAGCAAGCAGAGAAGTAGAATATTAACAATTGCCAGGTTAGACTGTGAGAACACTGGCACATGGTGTCATTTTTTTTCTCACTTTAAACATATTTTTAAGACTTATATGTGTTCCAAGACAGTTAAGCCCAGCCTTGTCTTAGACTACCTACTACTCGATATACATTACACCAACTGCTGCCTGTTTCATCTCCCAAAATAGATGCTTATCTAGTGAAACCAAGAGAGCTGGACAGCACCTTCTCAGCTTCTGCTAACCAAGAGATGATGTAACAAGTCCAGGATGTTCATAACTCTCCAAAAGGATACACTGAGAATTCATTTCTTCCAAAATGTCATTGAGGAATGGGTAACATGCATGCATGAGGCTGTCTCAGAGACAGCCCAGGAAAGAGGCAGACAACGTGAATAACAAATGTCTGTCACTTTGTGGTCAGTCATAGGAGACCTCACTCAAAGCACAGTCAGGTTAATAATATTTTGAATGTTTATTCCAAATAATTTGTCTCAGATTCTGTATAACCACAAACGAGTCCAGAAAGGCTTCCTTGTGTTAAAAAATATGAGCTGTCAAAATTCACAAAATTGAAAATAAAACATGACAGGGAATCAAACATGTCCTTACTAATTTCAAAATGCTAATATTTCCTTTTTGGATATTTAAGCTTGTATTGAGTTAGCCTGAGTTTCAAACAAAAATGTAACTTCAAACAATTTTTGTTTTCCATTAAGAAAATGTTAACACAAGTCCTTCAAAAATTCAAAAATTTTCCCACTACTTTCTAAATCAAACAATTTTGAAACTATGACCCTTCCTTGAAATCATTTGGGTTGCAATGACTCACCAGTTTTATGAGAAAACATACCATTGTGACTGCACGTGACTCCCTATCCCCTTGTGAAATCCCAGAGAGAGCAGATTCCCATCCTGTCAGACATTTGGGTCCATTGCTCAACATTTCTGTGAACTGGGTAGATGGTTCAGGAGTATTTTAATTCTTACTTTTAATATATATATATTTTTAATTGTGTTGTGTGTGTAATGCAATAAGGAGATTAAAGTCAATCTTAAAAAGAAAATTACAATTAAATAAAAACCATAATCACGGCACGAAAGCCCTTGGAACTAGCAGCTCAACTGGCTATTTTCTGATACACTGACCTTATGTACACAGTGAGGGCAGTGAACACAAGCCTGTTCTCCATTCCCATCAGGGCGCAGGGGAAGGGTTACAGCAGCCCATCATGCAGCCTCTCTGCTTTCATTCTAAGCCAAGAGGCAATAGTTTCCTCTGTAATTGAGCTGAAGGACACTTAAAAATAATTAATAGGACTTGGTGCAACTAGTATTATTTGTTGTGTTGTGTGCCTTCTAATTTTTTATTGCCTGCTTCCAGAGCTTAAAGACTTTTCTTCAAAAAGGCTGAATACCTACTGTTCTGAAAGTAGACCCAAGGCAAGACAGAATATAAATAGCTCTGCAAGCACAACAAGCTGAAGGTTCCACAGAGGAGAAAGTACATCAAATAATTAAAAAATACTGAATCATATAAGTAGGGAATATCCCTTTACAGTTGCAGGACGTATATGTTAAAAACACTACCAGGATCCGAGTTGTTTTTAACTGTCGTGGCAATGGGAGTAATGTGTAAACAGGAAGGGTAAATGCACAAGGTTCCACAGGCAAAACTCTCCCTGAGGCCAGTCCACCTTCCCCACTTCCCCTCAAGGAAGGAACAAACTTTTGTCACCCTTCTAAGAGCACGTAAGCCATGTGTCCTCTTCCTACAGCTGCAGATCCAGCAGCATAGTGTGCCTAAGCCATCCAGTCCCAGGTGGCTCTTGCCTCCTCCAGCCCCTCTCCAGAGAACCAAGAGCTGCCAGAATGATGGGCATGGGGTGGACGTGGATGAAATCCCCACCACAGCCCCCTTATATATTTATTTATTTATTTACTTAGTAGATCATTACCTATGCCATAACTGCTTTATTTTCAGAGGATCTGGTTTCTCCACAGTTCCACAGGTGGAGCAAACCCAGCCATATGTAGCAGCCCTCTGCAACAGCAGCCAGGTCTGATGTGGAGCAGCTATCTGACAGCACAGGGGAAGGCTGTGCTTTAACTGGCTCTTTTTAGGGGCCTTTCATACTGGGATTGACTTGACTTTATAGGAAGTCCTGACATGGAACCAATGCACAAGGCCTTCCGAAGTCTCAGGAGCCCCTGAAGGGGGGCTAAGTAGGGCCCTACCTGACACTGCAGCACCATCCATCATGTCAGCAACCTCCACAGCTCTGGGAGCATGATTTGTTAGTTAACACAGCCTTTGTTAGCTCACTCTCCAGTAGCATACACCGATGGAGATCTACACCTTTCAGAAAATTGCCAACAACAATAGACAAGGAGGAACTTAGCAAAAACTAGGCCAGGTCCAAACTGTGCACTGATTTGAATCAATCAAAAATGTGCCCAAAAATATTTATTTATTACTGAGATGATCTTTCTTGCTATAGAATCTGAGGTAGATTATCTTCACAATTAAAATTATATTGGCGTTCCTCAAATCTAGTTTTTATCTCCTTTTAAACATATGCAAGGGGTAGGAAACAGAAACCTTTTGGATGTGGATTTTTGCCTGTTGTTGTTTACCTCTTTATTTATAAGAGCAAGCATATATGCACCACAAATATTCTAACAACTACTGGTGGTGCACTGCATGCTGTATCAGAGAAATGCAGAACAGAGCTGATGGAATGGGGACAATAATTTACTGTGCAGTAGTTTCAGCTGCCAGTGACTGCAACAGGAACTCAGCAGATGTTTTCTTGATAAAGGTTGTTTCTTGTTGCAGAAGCAGCAGCAAAATCCATAGCGTTTTTCTGCAGGACTCTGCACATCATAATTCTGCCATTTCAGTTAGTCTTAACAGCTGGAGGATAAAAAAATGTTCCACTGCATTATTTGAAATTTGTCACGTTGATTTAGTTTCATTACTGTTATTAAATTTTATTCTGAAATGGTTTACATATCAAGAATACATAATGGGTTTCTGTGTGGCCTGGGATTTATTCCTTGAATGAGGAAAGGACTCTACTGTGACAAAGTCATAAAGCCTTATTGACTTGATCCTTTGCCATAAACATTGGATTCAGGGAGTTAGACTGAATAATAAATTGATACAATGGTTGTATTTTCATCAGGACAATAACTCCTTTCAAAACAGAACCTAACAGTAAGTCTAGATCTATGGAATTGTTTTAGAAATCTTCTATTACCAGGCACAAATAGGAAAATATTCTCCTAATTAGGCAATAAGGGTAGAGAGAAACAGCACGAATATGCATATTTAACATATTGCTCAGATCCTGAAGGAAAATAAAATAAGACAAAAAATGTAACAAAAATTAAATGTGCACAGACATATGGAAGGATATAAATATGCAAAAGGATGTTTCTAAACAAAGAAATATAGAACACAAAAAGGCCTTTTAAAGTGTAAGTTGTATTGAAAGACAAGATGAGCAAACAAATTGAAATTACAGACAATACTCCAGTTTGATTCAAATTCAGTTTTTGGATCTCTTCTTTTCTAATGGGACCACTCACAAGTCCAAAAAACTTTTGAGTTGGCTCTAAATTTTGTGTTATGAGCCAACATTTAAATGTGACTGCCATTTTGTCAAGTTCCTGGAAGGCAATTTGCACACAGGAGAAAGTTGCCGTGTCATATAATGTAAATTACTCAAGATCACATGTCACCTCAGAGAGATATACTCTTGCTGATTTGTAAATTAAAGACAAGCCACAAAAGTTCCTAATTCCTTCACAACATAACTACTCATGAGTTTCTGCTGAAAGACTGCCATCAAAAGGCAATAAATCTTCAGGAAATAATATCACAATGCTAGCTCCAAAGCACTCATGACTTTTTCCCAACTTTCTCTGGAATATTTCTTCCAAAAGAAAGCAGATGGCAAAATACTCAGTGGGTCAACTTTTGTGTTCAGACACTCCCAGGGGTTTTCACTAATTCGAGTTGTCTCTGCACAGACATAGACAACAACAGAAATTGCCACCCACCCTTCCTTAAGATCACCACATTTTTTCTTGCCTCACTATCAGAAGCATTATTTGAAACTAGCATGGCTGTTCAGTGCACTCTGGATGCGTAAGCATAAGGGGAGAAGCAAAATAATGCTTCTCGCTGAATTGGATTCACAGATCCAGGACATGCCTGGGTCCAACCCAAATCCATTCTTGTCCTGGTGAAGCCCTTCGACAGATGACCTAACTCTGCTGCCCCTCTGCCAACCCAGCCACCCAACCAGGCAAAACCTGAAAGCCACACAGCACTGCTGAGCTGAAGTGTCTCAAGAAGCTAAATCACTATAGACTATCAGATTATTTATTTACTGGTTTACTGGGGAAAAACAAATTCCTTAGAGGACAGATTTGCAGAAGAATTCAGTGCTGACCTCATTGTGTCATTATTGATGTCAGCAAAACCTGCTGAAACAAAATAAGCCCAATGATGGACGAGTCTGAAACCCTCTCATGGTGTAAACCACGAAGAGGTTCACAGCACCTTCATTCACTGCACTGCTGCTAAGGAACAAAGCCCAGCCAGGGCCAAGGGCTGCTGGCAGCTCCTGAGGGAGCGTGTCAGGCCACACAGCCCCGGAGCAGTGTCCCCAGCCCGATGGGCGCCGGAGACGTGCGCTGGAGCGCGGGGAGCTCCATCCATCGTGTTTGTGCCGAGGTCCCGCGTGTTGCCAGGGGTTACTGTGCACACAGCGAGGGACAGGGGCCGCACAACGAGGGGAAAAGCGTTTCAGCCCAAAAAAGGAAAACATCGGCTACAGAAATGCAACGGCAGAGGCAAACCACCAGAGATAATCAAATGTTAATATAACCACATTCCTTTCCAGAGTAATGAAAAAACACCAGAAAGCATGAAGAACGTGTTTCAAGTAACAGAGGGGTTTTTCTAACAATAAATTCAGATAACTCATACGCAACTGTATGAAGACTAGAAGAGAAGAGCCACTGCAGACCTACAAAATGAGCCTGGCCCACCTCCGTGAGAGCTGTGCTGCTGGACTGGGGCCAGGCAGGATGCCTTTGCTCTGCCCCCAGCTGCTCCCAGTGCCCACAGGCACCACCAACCCTGACCCAGCAGAGAACAAGGAATATTGAAATATTGCTGCTGGCACCAACCAACCATGAGGTTCAAGCAGTCCACAACTGGGAGGCGTTAAACCTTTACGGCTGTGTACACACCAATGGCATCACCTGAGCAGCTGTGCAGGGGAAAGGCAGAGGAGCCCCCACAACACCTATTCTGAATGAAGGCAGCCAGAAAAAGAGCCAACACTTAAATGTTGCCTGCTCCATCTTCAGACCACACACATTTGCTGTTAGTCATCTAAATGCAGGCTGTTCTTCAGGTGCTTTCATTTCTCAAGCTTGTACAATGTGAGAAAATAATACTCTGCTAGTGCTAGGTTAAAAAAAAAACTTTAAATTTTTATAAGAGCAAAAAGCTGTTAGATTGAGAGTCCTGTTTTCCATAAAACTCACATTCATAACAAGCAATAAAAATGGAAGTTTGCTGCAATATAACTCATGAGTCTGCCTAAAACTTAGATCTGAAGAGATCTCCATTAAAGGTAAAATGCAGCATAGGCTTCATGCCAGACCATTCTTTTGTTTCTTTTCAATAAGAGAAAGAGTGCCAACTATGATAAAGTTTTATAAGGAAGTCACCTATTTTCTAACAACATGACTGAAATTAGTCATTCATTACATGTAGGCTCTTAACTACTATTAATTGACATCTCTTTCCTTCTCATCTCTGAGTAAGCCAAAGATACTTTTTTAAATTCTGTTTCTAACTCAACATTGATATTTATTGCATTCCATATAAAATCAGACATTCCTCTGTTTAAAAGGAATCAAATGAAAGCCAAAGACCTGACCTGCTAAACAGTGTGGTACTTTTCACAATTTTTATCAATTTCTTTGGTAAGATTCACATCTAAGGTACAAGGTTGTAGCAGAACATCAGATGACACACTCAGAAAAACATGCTGCTCCAACTCCTTTCTGCCAAAGTATAGTGGATTCATGGCACACTGAAATCAACTGCATACTTTGCATAGACAGTATTGAACTTGAGCTGCATCCAGCAGTATGGAAAAAGGACAATATGCAGTGGACTGAAACAAGGGTTCTGTCAATTAACCCAGCTACAGTGCACTGCTACCACATCCAGGAGGACTACAGGCAATCATTGCAGCATATTCCAAGGAACTTCTGAGAGAGTGAGCCCTACCTGGGATCAAATTAGTTGCTGTAAGAATATCCCTAATAACTTAAACTTAGATGTTGATAGAACCAGACAGCATCTCAAATAAATTGCTCTATCCAGGAATATAACTCAGAATGTTAATTATTAGAAATATGAATTGTTAGATCAGTCTCATGCCTTTCTCCTGACAACAGGAGAATCTCTTGCAACATTATTTCCTAGTTCTTTCGTGTGCTTGGTTTTGTTTGTTTTTTTTTTTAAATATATCACACTAAGTGGCAAAGAATGTTGGGTAAACAGAATAAGAAAGAGATTTATTTTTTTTACCTCACTATAGGTCTTGTTCATGCCATGTCGATTTGCCTCCCTGCCATCCCTTTGCTTTCCCACCTTTAATAGGAGAGATAGTAATACCTGTCTGCTCCTTAAGACATTTATGCTGATTACTTATCACTTACCAAAATCTTTCAAACTGAAAGAAGTGTCACAGAGGCAATATGAGACATAAATTTGTCTTTCACTCTGTTTCTTACTTCCTTTTTGTGTTGAGAGCCAAGACTCATTTCTGATAGCTATCATGTTCTACTCCTTCTCTCATCAATTATTTGAAGAAGTTACTGTCATCCAAGGCTATGTTTCTAATGATTTTTTTTAGCTGTGTAAATTAAAGAGTGCAAAATCATTCAATTTCATCTTATTCTGGAGATCACTAACTGTAATTATACATGGAAATGATGAAATGAAGAAAAACTAGATATACTCTAATCCACTTTCAGAGTCTAGCATGAGAAATCCAGGTCAGATATGCTAATTTTAAACAGTGTAAGTTCACCAGTGCTTCAGAAAAATAAAACTGGTATCAAGTTATGGAGAAAAAGTTTGTTCACAACAAGGATTTTGTTTTCCTCACAGAAATAGTGGAGCTAAATAAAAAGACAAATTATTCTCTTCTGACTATTTGATCAATCAAGAATTGCTAGTCAAATATAAACACACCTTAAACCCAGTCCCAAACCCAAAAGACACCCCTCCCCAAAACGTTCAGCTCTCCCAAACCAATTGAAAAAAAAACATATTACAAAATTTCATGTTATGCAAAGAGTTCAAGGAGATTGACCTTGGTTCTTTCAAAGGCTATAATAAGTATTCTTTGAAGAAAAGAAATGCTAGTGAGAACAGATCCTTTCACACATGAGAAGAGTAAATTAAAGATTCAGAAATGGCTCTTAAGTTCCTTTTCAAGTATTTCTTCGGTGGGAAAAAAAAAAAAGAAGAAATGCTGGGAGCACTGAGGGAGAGTGGGATGAGGATCCTGTGAAAGAAACTGCAGCAACTAATGAAGGACATATAGGGAAACACATTCGGGAAATGTGAACAAATAAAAAAAACTAGACCACATGCATTCTACACGACTTAAAAGAATTAGCTAAACTCCTTTATCTTCACTGTGCACAAGCCAAATAACTGAAAAATTAGAGCAGAGGGAAATATTAACATTACCACCTTAAGCAACAGCAAGGGTAATGCAGACAGACTCGTCAATCCAGTTTCTGCTTCTAATGGTCACTCTGTCTTCAGTGAGCCTTGGGTACAGGGCCTTGAGCAAGGACAGGGGACTATCCTAGTGCAGATGAGCTTTAATAGGGGCACAGTGTTGGATCTCACAGGATCTTAGCTGAAAAAGTAATTCACATTGGCTCAGCCATTTCCATGTGGCTTTCAAGTTGCTGAGGTAATGAAATTACAGGAAATAAGCTGCAATGTAGCAAGGTGGTGGGAGCTGTCTCCTGGCTGCCATGTGGATGATTGCTAGGAACAGTCTGTTGGACTTTTTCATTAATGATCTGGAAAAGAGAATGCACAGCACTTTGATGAAACTCACAAGTATGAGTGTGAAAGACAGAAAGACAGTGTACAAAGAAAATAATAGAGAATTTTCTAGAGAAGATAGAAAAATAGAAGATGGAAACAAAATAACTAAAGGAGACTCAACTTGGAAAGTAATGCAGCCTGAGAACACATCTGGGAAGGAATAGCAGGAAGGTGAAATCTCAGATGCAGTAATGATGAAAGAGATGTAGGGAGATAGCAATGACGTGAATTGGTAATGTGCTATGGTGTGAAAAGGCCAGTACAGTATGGGACGGGGTAAATAGTGTCACATCACTGAGAAATGAACAAATGCCACTTTCTGCATGCTGCTGGTACAGCTCCATCTGGAATATTATACACATTTCTGGATATTGACAAATTTGAGAGTTCAGAGAAGAGCACCAAACACGATCCAAAGACTAAGAGGATTGATTTATGAGGAGACATTAAAAGAGTTAAAAATATAAATTGCTTGGCTAAGAAATGATTAATGGGGGACATGATAACAGCCTACTAATATTTGAAGAAGACCACCAGTGAAGGAAAGGCATTTTTCAGCAGTATTCTCAAGGAACACCAGAGTTCAGAGAGCAACTGAGAAGCAAACATATACTGAGTATCAAGAAATGCTTACTGATCATGAATTATCACAATCTGAGGAGTAATTTCCTCAGCAGGAGAGGAGTGTGGCTTTTACTTGCGGCTTTCAAACACAAACTTGAAGAATTCCTTAAGAAAACTATATACCCACAACTGCAAAAGTTTGAACTCTGACCTCTCTGATCCATTCCAGCTCAGCCAAGATGGGTGCAGTCTACAATTCCCTCTTCCCCAAGACGTTTTGGGCATATTTGTAAAGATGTTACATTCTGATTTGTGTTTCTTCTCATGCTGTTTGCTACCCTCGCATTCATAAAACTAAAATAAACAATAGCTGCTGTTAGAGAAGTAATTTTGTTACTTGAGGACCAGTGAAAGTCTCAGCACCTCTGTTACCACTGCATGCAAATAACAAACCAGCAGTCGGACACCTACAGAGCCTTTCAGTGACTGGGCTCTTGATGAGCTACATTCATGGTAAATATTAGATGCAAGTGCTTCTTCCTTTCTTTTTAAGGTGAAAAAATAACAGTATAGCAAAGCCTGACTACTCTGGTTTGTCAGAAAGCTCATGGTTGGCCAATATCACTGGAAAAACAGTATGAACCTGGCAAGCCATGGAGCTGGAAGGTAATTGGAATCCTTCTTCATCCAGCCACAGAGCGTTTCCCAGGGAGACACAACGCCGTAACACGTGTCATGCAGCAGCAACAGAAGTTTTAAATCTTGCAGTTCCCTTAGCTAGATATATCTCCCAAAGTTAGATTAATTGTGTATCTTTCATCTTCAGCCATCTCTGAAAGGCCTTATCTTTATCTCTGCTTTCAGAGGTCCATAAATTTCTCTGTGTTCAAAGGCTTCATCCCCTCCCCCAGTCCTCTCTAGTTCAGATATCCACAAACTCCAGCACGACTGGCAAATCTCTCTGTATTTAATCCCCTTAAATTATCTTCCCCTTCATACCTCCTTCCATGTCTTCCACCTATTTCCTTCCAATGCTTCACTGCTAAGTTCATCTTGCTGAATCCTTCTGTTGGCAACCTCCTTTCTATCAAAAACTTCCCCATTATGGAAATCAACATTGCTACTTTTTTTCCTGCTAAATATTTTCCTTGTATTGGAAACATAAATTATTTAAAGAATAACCAAGAATAAAGAATTGACCAAGTCAATTTTAAAACGATGAAGTTTGTTTGAAGGTTTTCACTTTTTCCATGGACAAAAAGTGAAATGCCTTTTTCCCCCTCTCCAAAGGCAAAATTATCCATAAACTTTTGCCAATAGTTTTGCTTAAAGCAGTCACTGAAGAACCTAGTGGGAAATATATTCAACTTTGGCATTTGCTTTCTGCTAAGTAAAGGAATTTAAATCCCTAAAAAAAATTGATTTGGTTTATAAGCAAGCAGCTATGTTTTCAATGTAATTTTTATTCATGTTTTTCTTCATCAGATATGACTGATTCAGGTAGATCAGTCCCTGTACACTAGGTTACCATAATTATGTACTATACCCATTTCAAAATTAGTTCCAGCTAGTTAGCTTCACTGCATGACAATTCACACTGCCAATTGAGAATTTAACCTAGTTTGATGATGGATACATATAAACAGCAAAATCCATAATTTATACACTGTAGGAAATAAACTCTCTGGCTGGCCAGGGACATGAAGCATTTGACGGGTTTTCATTTTAGATGGTTGGAAATTTTAAACTCAAGCAGCTTTTAATCAACATACCATTGAAAACAAATTTCAGCAGTTGCATTTCTTATTCGGCAGTGGTACAATGTAACTGAAAATAGAAGCTCCAAAAGCTTGATGGTCTATTACTCAACATGTGCTTATAATAAATTATATGTAAATAGCAGTTATGGTGTACTAAGAAAAGCCAGAAAAGACAACCAGTTTCAATAAGCTGGAGGGGCTGAGAAAAGGGCCATTTCTGTCCTACTGTTCTGAAATAATTCCTATAATTCAAACATTCGCATGTATCACTGGTTTCTATTATTACCAAGTTGCAGTAGCATCGAGTCCCATAGTACAAAAATAGTTTTTAGAGAGCTAGCACCAGTTACCAGAACTAGACACTGTTATCCCTGACTCTCAGCGTTGGCAGCAAGGCTGGAGCAGGCTCTGGGCTGTGGAGGAGCTGCAGGAGCTGTGCAGAGGGATGATGAGCACTCAGGGGTAGGGGGTGAGCTGGCCCAGCCTGCAATCCCAGTAATCCCCCACCACTGCAGCGGGCACTGAACGGAGCAGGGCTGCAGCAAACCACCTGTAGGGTCACACCTCAGGCCTTCCAACAGAGGGGGGAGCTTATTCCCCATGAAACCAAGGGGTGTAAAGACCAAGGGGTATTAACTGGGCTTAAATAGCCATGGTTACACCAGTAAAAAGGAATTTAAAAAATGTTCAGCCTGAAGCACTGGAGCAATGAGCATCTCCCCATACATGTAAATTTACTGAAATAGAGTGAATTTTCCCTGCAAGTAAAAGGAAGACAGGCTGGTTTTATTTCTGAGTTTGGTTTCCTATACTCTTAACAGCTTTCCTTTTACTCTAGGTGAAGACGGCTAATTACGAACCACACAGACAGTGAAGAGTGCACACTCCACCAAGAGACCAAGACACAGGCTACAGTTTTTCACAAGGATATTCTAAGAAGAAAGGTTTATAAAAATCAGTGATGGATTCACCATGTGAAGCGACAGCCTCCATCACTCCCCTCCATTAATCCCTATCCTGCATCCCTGTGCTGTAGCTGTGGAACCTCATCCATTACTGCCATGCTGTGGGTCCACCTTAGTGGCTCACCTCAGGGTTGGAGGGAGCTGGATGCTGCAGAAAGCAAACTGGAGACCTGCCTGTGTAACACAGGACCTAGCACGGGCTGAGAGGGCAAACTGGTTCCCTTTGGATTGTGCATACTTCTGAGGGGAATGAAAAAAGTTCATTGCAAAAGTTTGTGACAATTTGGTACAGAGACTAATTGGGATGAGTCACTGGTAAGACTTCCATGTTGTGAGCTGGAACAAAAATCTCAGTGGAACAGTAAAAGAATTATTTAAATTTTTTAAATTATAATTTGTCATGGAGAAAAAGAGAACATTTCATCCAAAGGCAATTTTACAGGAGTGATTGCTCTGACACGAGCAGCAGACAATAAGGGAGGTGCCAGCCCAGGAAAATGTGTGTGGAGCCATTGGCAGGACACGCATGAGAAGATAAAAACTAAAAATCCGAGTGAACTCTCTGGCATAACAGTAGACAATATTGCAGCTGATGACAATAAAGTTCCCACACTAATACTTCAGTAGGAAAAGGTGCCAATAAAGAGCTTATTGAAAAGCACACAGAATCAGAGCCTGATCTGTATTTAGAACAACTGAGTTTCAGAGCATGCATGGAGCTGTCACCTGAGGACACTTTTTCCAACAGAAAACAGAAACCCAGACCAGCTGCATTATTAGACACTGGGGACTTGTAAAAATGGAGGCTGAGACAGCAAAGCAAACTCCTCAGTCAAACTCAGTGCTGTCAAATCCATCTCACCCTGGAATGAGTGAGAGCTGATACTAAACTTCATGGGGATTCTGAGTTTCCTGGAAATTGCAGATGTGTATTTTTTACAGTAATTGCTATATAAGTGATCCTTTAATTTTCTTCCATACATCGTCTTAATAGTCTCTGCAGACTCATCAGCCTTCACTGGTTATTATCCCTGACCTGATCCATTAGGTCGGCTTGTATTCCAGCATTGGTCTTTATTTTATATTACACAAATAGGGTCAGGCAAACGCAAACATGCAATGTGCAGTGTTAGAAATATGCAACTGTAAACATATTTTTGTTGGGCAAAATATGCAAATACCTAAACAAATGGAGGAAAATAGCCCTCATATCAAAGGTCTTAGGCTTTCAGAACCAGAGAATTCTGAAATTGTCAGCTGAAGGAAGAGAATTGTGAAAAGCACAGAAAAGAATCACGTGCTTGTCACACTGTCACGGCCCACCACCTACTGCACTTCAGAGCAGCAGACTGTGATGGGGCCAAACTTTCTAGCAGGGCCTGTTGTAATGAACAACAAAGGAACAAAGGATAATGGTCCGAAAGGAGGGTCGATTTAGATTAGATATAAGGAAGTTTTTATGAAGAGGTCGGTAAAGCACTGGAACCGGCTGGCCAGAGAGGTGGAGAACGGGTGCTGAAAGTAGGGTGTTTCCATCTCTGGAAACATTCAGGGTCCTCACGCTGGTCTAGCGGGAAGTGCACGGGGGTTGGGCTCGAGGGGCTTTAAAGCTCCCTTCCTACCCAACCGCTCGGTGCCTCGGTGCTGACGGCCCTTTTCCCGTGCCCGGTGCCGTACCAGCAGCTCCCCGGTGCCAGCCGCCCTCAGGGGAGGCTCCCGGGGCCGCCCCAGACCCGGTGCGGGCCCAGCCCCGCCGGCGCGGCC
>WBNO01029123.1:155614-242358 GCA_013400575.1 Peucedramus taeniatus
CGCGGCGCTGCCCCGCGGAGCTCTCACCCTCCGGCCCCGGCGCTGCCGCCCTCGGGCAGCCCCTGGTCGGTTGTCGCCAGGCCCGGCTGGCAGCTCCCTGGCAGAGAGGGCGGTCCGGCCGCCGCGTGTCCGTGGCTCCTCGCTGAGCGGCGCGTGCCACAAAGGAACGCACCTCCCTGCCGGCGCTCGGGGGACGCTTGCGAGCAGCTGGAATAATTTGCTGGAAAATTGAATTTGGGGGCAAAGAGAAAATCAAATCAGGGATAGAGAAGCGATAAGAATGTTGAGCAAGGGTTTGGAGACGGTTTTGCAGCTGTAGAAAAGGCCGAGCACGCTGAGCTGCCTGACGGTCCGGGAGGATGTGGGAGGTGGTGTGAGGCATAAATGCCCAGCACAGGTGGTTTTGGGTGTTAGCCCTCCCTTAAGCCTGGAGTCAGGTTTATGGGGAAGTCAGAGCTGGGGAAATGGACACTCATTCCTGGTCCCTTCGTAGGGACAGGTCACATTGAGGGACATTTTTTATCCTGCAACTTATGCCTTCCTCCACTTTATCCCTGACTTCTGTCCCTGGAGATTGATTTGGGCCACGGCGTCCATGTACACGTTTGATGGCATCATCTGGTTCCAAATGGGAGATGTTTCCCATCCCCAGGGCAACCCCAAGTGACAAGGTAACACTCCCCCACCAGGGACACTCCACTGAAGGGGGGACAAGGAGCCAGGCTGGGTCTGTCACAGCACCCCATGTTGTGCCGGGGGATCCCTCTTCAGGAGCCTCTCTGGTTGGGGCCACTGTTCAGCGACAGGCCCTGCTCAGATGGGTCCTTCTGGCACCAGCACTTGAAACATTCGCGTGTGCAGGAGTAGTGTGAACACTTAATAAAAGAAAGTGGAGAAGAATGCAAATTAGGACATGGGAAGCTTGAAATAGGAATGGTTTGTTATGACAACTGTGTGCAGAGGTGAAAGATGCTCAATGCCTTAGGCAGGTAAAGGGCCCAGTACTACTCTGACACAAGCTGTTGATTTTGAAAGGCAGAGTCAATGAAAAACAGCCCAGAATCAAGCTTTTGGCTGTTACAGGAAAATTATTCAATCTGAATGAGGGTATGTGGAAGAGTAAGATACTATCTTTTTCTGAAATTCTGTGATTTTGTGAGAATTGTTCAACACCCACAGCAAATCCACGTATTTCTGCTCAAGCAGCATTTTGAGGCAGGTTCCCACCTCTGCTATGTAGTATTTTTTTTCTCTAGGGGTGCTGCCACCATTAAAGAGGAGAGATGGGAGAGATCCTTGGATTTAACACCTTCTTCCTTCCAGAACTAAGGTGGAGGAGAGCAAAATGCAGCCCCTCATTCATGACCTGGTAGGTCATTACACAGCCACAGCTGTCACCAGCCAAGCCCTGCAGGGCTGCTGGTCTGTGATGCCTTAGCAAGTTGTAAAAGAAACTACTGGCAGTTTGTTACTACAACATAAACAAGAATGTGTTCCTTTTGTGCCTATCTCCTTTTCTTGCTAGTCTATGAACTTTCCTAAAGAGCTGATTATGGCACTTGCCAGAGTTTACAGGGAGCAGTATCTTGTATCACTCTAATAAAACAAGGTATTTCAAGAGCTCTGCAAATTCCTTTTGGACTGAGGGGACCTTTGGAGCACTCCTCATCACAGCAAAGAGCTGTGTAAATTCAGCTTTAAAAATGTTGCAGTTCAAATGACAAGCCTGCATACATCAATAGTGGCAGCACTGATGCAAGAAGCTTTGGCAGTCCATGAGAGCAGCAGCAGGGACACTTTGGGAGCCAGTTGTGTTTTATGTGGTTTTTCCACCTTGAACACACACCAAGGCACACATACTCAGTGCAGTCTACCCTGGCAGCAGATCCCTGACAAGTGTGAAACAATCGTTTCTGGACAGGCTTAAATCATTCTTATGGCTTTGCCCATGCACTTCTCATCCAAAGTTGGGAAATTGCCAGTTCCAGCTGGAATTTAGCTGGAATATCCTCAACTAAAAAAATTCTTTATAAAGCAAAGACTGTTAAGCTGGAGTTGGTGGCCCTCAGCCTGCTGACCCTGGACATCTAGACTGAGTGTCTTTGCTGCTTAACATGAATCAGAAAGCACAGACATCCAGAACAGGTATTGGGAAAGACATCAAACGAACACCAGAAGGGATTAATGAATACAAGGTTTTTCTTTCTTTTTTATGTTTTGGTTAATCTTTTGCATTTAAAAGCTCTACTAATTTCCTTGATTTTAGGAATGAGCAATCCCATGTTTTATAAACATTCCAAATCCTGCTGTAGGAAAGGTGTTGGGTCCCAAAACCTGCTGTGTGCAGTTTGTGTCATAGCCTGACATCAGTTAAGACATAAAGAACAAAAGAGATCTTTCTGCTGCTGCAAAGGGGGACGTATTGAAGCCAATCCCCATCCCCAAGAACATGTGTTTCTCTACTAGACAGATGAGATTGGAGTTCATCGGGGAGTTGTTCTCTTTCTTACAAGTACATTCCCAACCTTGTTTGTTTGTGAATTTAGCCATAGAGTAAATAAAACATGAACAGCAGCGTTGTGAGGTGTGTCCATCCCAAAGGAAAAAGCCCCACAGCTGTGGCAGGGATGCTCTCTGCTACCCACACAACCAGTGGGATGTACTGGTGACAGCAGTCACTGAGAGTCTCTGTTAGAGCTGCACACCTCTTTTATGTGGCTGACCATCAGATGATCACACCAGTCTTTTTGGACTGCTGAACTGAATTTGAACAGGCAAATGAGATTTCTGTGCTTGTCAACCAGCAGTTGTAGTAATTGTCCTAGGCACAGTTGTTCTAAATAAAATCACAGATGTTGAAGTCTCCCTCTGTTTTGCTGCTGGTAGCAGAACACAGCTCGCTGCAGCTGATTTTCTGGTGCTTTCAAGCTGGTTTTGAGTGCCATATATAAAAATAAGTTGTTTGCTTAACCCCAAGTAAGCACACAAGAAGGAAGTCTTCCGCACAAATGGCGAAGATCCTCAATACAGTCCCTTTAGTGTAGCAGAATGGAGTTGTAAAAGTCCCAGTTCTGCAGCAAAAGGATTCCTTTGATGTAGAGAATGTGGAGTACGCTTTGTAGAGACCTTGCAAATTCCAGTGCACAGTATGTGTGCTGACAGGCAGGGTTCTAGATGGAGGGCCTTTGCAGTGAGTCCAAGCAGTGACCTGGCCCCTGCAATGACTATGGGGACTGGGGGCTTGAGCAGTTTAGACAGTCCTCCACACAACTTCAGTGGCTCAGCAGAGGCTTCAAAATAACTCAGACTGTGGGCACCAGGGAATTTTTCCAAGCTACTTTACACCCAACTTTCTAATCCTTTCCCATTAATTTCTTATGTATTACTTAAGGCTGGCAAACATCTAGGCATCACCTGTATTCCTGAAGCAATTGCAGTTCATTCATACAGAAACCCTTACAGCATTAAGGAGACTTCAAATGAGTTGTGTTGCTTGCTTTTTTTTCTATTTTACTCCATTTGTATCCCAGCTATTCTGGGATATTTACAATTGTTTTTGTTCTTGGTTCCTGTCTACTAACTCTTTGTTTCAAGTGAGTGGGAAGGAATTCTATGTGTTGTTTCAAATAAAATATTTTTTTCCAAAATTTAGAGCGTGACATATCCTTTTCTAAATCCACAGGTAAAATCTAATGTGTAGGAATGCAGCAGTCCAACCTCCCTTATCCTTGGAACCATCTACACAAATCTTCACTGAGCCAAGACCACAAAGGGGAGATGAGGAACTCATGAAGAGGTTCACAAGTGGCACGTCATAAGAGGTCCTGGATGTCCTATCAGCCCACTCAGTAGGGCTCAGCTAGGCTGGGCCATTCCCTCTCTCCCTCCCGTTACAGAGGGTTCAGGTTAATCAATAACTGATGAGTCCTGGCTATGTGGTGTAAGCCCAAGGTGAGAGCAGCACTCAGACCAGAGGAGAGAGGCCTCCTTGGAGAACTGAGGCCATGTGTGAGACAGCAGAGGAGTACTAGGGTTTAAACATGAATCGTTACTGTGTTAAAGTCTGATGAGATGCATGCTTGTGGCTCAGTTCTGACCCTTCCCCCACTCACATGAAATTTTTGAGAGATTTTCCTTACATTAGCAAACATGTCCAAATTCTAAGTTGCCTGCCAGCCGGAACTGGCCTGCTTCAGCTTCTACAAAGAGGCAGCTGCTAAAGCATGTGTTTTCCACTCACACAAGGACTCCAGCATCAAACATGATGGGCATTTTTTTCCCTCTGCCTTGTGCTTCAGCAGCAGTAGAGTGTTTCCCAGAAATAACTTGGTCTGTGGGAATTTGCATGACACCATATTCCCTGAACTGTTTAGCCCTGACCATATAAAGGGTATAGAGAGGGTCCCTGAGATAGGGAGTCTTCATTTTGTATGGAATAGTGAGAAATAACCATTTAATGACATAGAAAAAGCTACATAAAAATTAATTTCTATTCCTGCTGCGCAGTAATGGCCTTGCTTCCAGAATCAGAAAGACAGCAGAGTAAGTAACACAAAGCATCAGACCCATTTTTATGAAATAGACTGTTTTGTGTCAGTGACAGAAAGGACAAGAGAGAAAATGCCTCCATCAAGCTGTGCTTTCTGGTATATTTAGGGTATATTGTAGTGCTTCCTGGTATATTTAGAAACAACGGGATGACAGAAAATACAGTTTGTAGTTAAGGTCCCTTATTAACACTTTGACTGAGTGCAGAATAAGGAAATACACAATATTCTGCAATGAATAAATGAATATTTAACAAATCTGAATGAAGATAAATTGAGAAAATTCTGTCATAAAGACAAACAAATACATCTTTATTGCATAGGCAGCAGCTCCACATTGCACATGACAAGGTTTGCTTTATGTAATAGGTTGAGGAGGTATTGCTAACAGTGTGGAATACAGTTGGATTGAGAAAATATATTTTTAAATTTCTATAATGGAGTAAGGCAGCATGTCTGAGGTTACTCACATTTTAAATTATTATTACTGAAGACATTTTTTACATCATTAGTTTTTAATATAGATTCTGTTTGCTTCCACTTTACAACTTAACTCTGGTTTGTAGATTGAAGATACAACACATGGGTGCCTGGAATGTAGGTTCTGTTAGAGCTAACCAGTTTTTTTTACTGCATTTTACACACATATATCTAGAAGAGTAACAGTTTCCTAGATTTTTCATTAAGCAGCCCATCTGTTCCAGTATTTTTCCATGTTTAAAAAATAAAAAGGCAGAAAAAGCAGCATAGCAAAGTCAACATGCTAATTTTTGTAATATATCTATTTGGGCGAAGAAATTTCCTTTCTACTGACATTTACCAAAAGAAGATAAATATTATTGGACCTTTGCAATGAAGGTGTCATGGAATGCATTTCTTCCCATCCCCTTCAGAGGCCCACATGGATTCCCATTCGTTCCCAGAGGAAAGTCTGTACCACTGCAGAGGTGCTCTTGCACAAAGCTGTGGCTGCTCCATAAAGTCACATTTAAGAACATTGCTTCAGGTTTTAAACCTTTGTATTTTTGCATCAAATCAGTGCAAGTATCTATTTTAATATCATAATAGGCAAGTGGCTAAAGTGACTGTAATTTCTTCCTCCTCCCGCATTTAGTATGTATTCATCAGAGATCAATCATCTGAAGAATATTTCATGTAAGATTCTACTATGTTTGTAAGCCTCTGGAATTCTTAGAAAGCAAGTCATTCAAGTGGTTTCAGCAGGGTTACTCAGAGAAGTCAATCCTTTATGTGGAAAAAAACTCATTTGCAACTCACTTTCTCCATTTATATTCCAGGGATGCCAAACACTTGTAAGTAACACATTTCCTTGGCATTGTAGTGATGTAGTATTAAAAACACTGGCATATTGTAAACAACAATATCTGACACTGGCAGGAAAATACTAGGATTCCAACCACCGGGCTCGTTTTAGTTCGAGACAAATTGAGATTAAATCTGGGAATCTACCATATGCCTAAATCTTCCTACAGGAGGGGGAATGCCATCAACACTCAGCTGCTGTGGAGCCACTGTGAGGTGTTCGTAGCAAGTGACTTCTCTAGATAACTAGAGCCACTTCTAGATAACTAGAGTCTGCTGTTTGGTATTCCCAAACTTGAGAGAAACATCATCACTACAGATGGTACATGCAGCTGAAGATAAACCCCATTCCACAAGTGTTGTGGAACTGAAAACATTCTACCAATATCCACTATCAACAGGAATTTTTTTTTTCCTTCGCACTCTGTTCTTTAAGGATGACAGTGAATTAAAAGAGGAAAATATGGGAGTTTACACCCATTGAACTCAATGATTATGAGAACAGGTAAAAATAGTGATGCTTGTTGCTCACATTAGCCAAATGGTCTTGTTATTAAAACTTGTCGTTATGCAATAAACACATTATGCAAGAGTTGAGTAACTAAACCCAAGAAATTAAACTTTTCATTTTTAGAAGCTAAAGTCTATGATGAAAAAGGAAACTATGAGACCATGAAATACATCTGCAGTCATTATGGGTCTTTTTTATTGTGTTGCCAGAGTTTTTACTGCAGTAATGGTAAATTTCTAAATACATTATAGTGCTTTCCATATTTATTTTTGACTTGGTTCTCATTTCAAGTCTGAAAAGTATGATTTCATTAGTCTTCACTGATTCATAGGAAATGTGATATGGACTGTGTCTTTTTATTAATGAAAAATAAGAATGAAGATATAGATTGTGATGAGGTTTAGAAATATGTTTGCTTCATTTTATAGTAGTTCTGATGCAAATTATTACAAGATTGGCAAGTCTAAGTTGTGTTGTGTATTGCTTGTAATACAAACCATGCCTAATGAGAAAAATTATGTAAACAAACATGTATTTTTGAGACTCATAGAGATAGAGATAGAGAGTATTCCTTTCTATCCTTACGAGCAGGGCTTCATGTCATAAACTAATGAATTAACTTAGGTATTAAAAGAATGATGTTACCACTATAATAAATAAATTGATATATTATTCAGAGAATAAGAGCAGGGGAAGAACAGGTATGTCATTCTTTTTGCTTCTTCTGATACTATGTGGGTTAAAAAAATTCATTTACAGTAAATTTAGTTACGGTATTTTCCCAAAGTGTTTCACAAACTGAAAAAAAGAAACCCCTGCTTGCTCCAGTGACCTTTAAAAGTCCAAACCAGCTGTTTGATAGGCTGGAGGGATTTGATACAAGCATTTTGGACACGAAACATGCATCCTGGGGGTAAAGTTTGTAGCGGGAGAACTGTTTAAATTGGCACAGAGTCAAGTGGCTAAAACCATCTTAGAAATTATAAAATGTATTAATTTTCATAGTTTGTAGTTTATGACAAACGAGTGCTTAAAGGAAAACACATCTGAATGTGGCATAAAATTGGAGAGGTAAATCCAACAAAACCAGTTTCAATTTTCAGTATCCTGGTAAAACATATTCAAAGCAAAACTGTCATATTAAGGAAAAAAAGGCATAAGCCATAGGAGAAATAAATAAAAATGCCGTCCTCTTTTTTCCATGCAACACTGACTATACTTCCTATTTGTTCAAATCTTTACGTGGTACAGACAAATACAGCCTTTAACACAACAGTCTTTTCACATTAAGTTCTGAACAGGGAATTATCCTCCCACTCTAGCTTCTAATTTCCTCTTCCTGTCCCATATATAAAACAGCTGGGTGCGGTTGTCTGATGAGAGCAGCTGCCTTGGTCTCCAAAGCTGTTTTACCCCTTCCTGCCTGGCGCATGAGCTCTGCTCAGTTAAGGGGAAGAGGAGAGGGTGGAGTAATTCTGGTCTGGTTTTCCATGTTTGTTTTAATCTCTATGTTTCTAAACCCTGAGAAATCAAATGAGTGCTGTATTTGTTCCATTAGAAAACTCGAAAATGCGGTAAGGAAGGAGCAGCACCTCAGAAGATGTTTAAAAAGAAGGCCCAGAGCTAAATCTAGAAAAAGGATTTTTGTGCTTTGCTTTTGAATGAGGCAAAGCTACTTCAGTTAGATGGAGAAAGAAGACTTTTCAGCCAAGCTACAAAAAGATGAGAACTATGGGGAGTTTCAGCTGAGAAAATTAGACCTGGTCTGAATGCAAAAGCTCAAGACAATGAGAATCTTCCCAAATTTATAACACAAGTAGGCTAGTAATCATGTGGTGTAGTTCATTGTGATTGAGATCAAGAGATGGGTGGGAGGTGCTTAAAATGGAGGAAGGGGGAAGAATATCCCGAAGTTGTGCTGGGATTTAGCTCCTGTTTGCGTATCCATTAAGTTTTAGTGATGCTGATAGAGATTGCTGCTGTGAGCCTGGAGAGTCAACAAGTCTCTAGTCTTGAAATTAGGCCAGAATAATCTAAAGGACAACATTTTCTGTGGTATAAAGCAGAAGTCCCATGGGAACTGGAGGAAAGAGGGGGAGAGTTCCTCTAAAGGACCAGTAGAAGAAACAAGGTGCTTGGGATATGAGGTTGTCATTGAAATTAAGAAATTTAGAGGGTGTGAAATTTAAATTGAAATTAAGAGGGTGTGAGGATATAAATATTTATTTGAACATACGCCCTGGAAAGTTTTAAAAATAATGATACATGGAGGGAACGAAAATTGAATAAATGATTGTGAGATTTGTCTAGGAAACCGTCTTTTGAAACTCTAATGACAGCATATTTATTGAAATGTGAGGAGGAAAGTCACACTAAAGAGGAAGTGGTGTGAAAAAAACCCCACAACTATGCAATGGTATTGACATCACAGAATGAGCCAAGAGATGGAAGAACTTGGTTGCCTTGTTTTTGTGGTGGATTTTGTGTATGTGTTTCAGGAGGAAGCATTTGTTCTATATTTCCATTTTAAAAGAAAAGAGAAAAAAGGAATGCAGCAGAGCCTGAGGGGGAGGTTCAGGAGGTGTTCAGGGACTGGCTGGAGGAAAAAAGATGAGAAATTTGCACACCTGCAGTAGAGACCACGTGTAAGAGACTTGGGGGTAATCAGTGACGGCAAAGGTAAACTGATGAGAGATCAAGTCATGCTCTGTTAAGCTGCTTTTGAGAGATTGCCACAGCCCTGTGCAGTGAAAAGGAAAGCAGAGGAAGGCAAAGAAGATTGGTATCACTAAAAACTGCAGTGCAGAGACTTCTTTATGCTGGGAGAGGTGTTCTGCTGGGGTGAGACCAAAAGAGGGAAGAATAGGTTTGTGATGGGGAAAGTCATTCCAAGTTTTTGCCAGATACATTCTTGAGACCAAGAGCAGGGGTGGAGGAAGCAGATGTTTGAGGGACTTGGCAAAGTGGACAAAAATGTTAAGGCACAGAAGGTCTAGGAGAGGGGGAAGGAGCATGCAGCAATGGAGGGAGGTGCTTGAGAGCAGATGTAGAGTTTCTGCTCTTTGCTAATACTAGGCAGGTCCTGCCCTTGAGAAATGTGAATGAGTAAATAATAAGAATGCATCCAAATAGAATGTAACCTAGCAGCATCTGCCTGGAAAAATAATTGGAATCAGAAGGGTAATTTTATAACTGTCAGTGCAACTCTTTACATCAGCAGGAAGAGCCACATTAGGGTGTGTGGGGAGAGAAGAAATCCTGAGAACATTGATTCATTCCTATGCTTCCCAGCAGATTCCCATTGCCTGAGGCTGAAAAGGGGACAGAGACAAGAGTAGGAAGCCCTGGCAGCTGCAGACAAGGCAGAAGGTGGAACAGAATGGTCACTTAATAGTTTTTTGGGGTGGTTTTTTTTGTTTGGGTTTTTCTTTTATGCCCATAAAAAAGCATCTGGTTTTCCTAGGGAAAAATAGTCTGTTTTTCGTGCACTTAGTGAAACATCCAACAGATACAGGGTGCCCTAGATGTGGGAAAAGCTAAATAAACAGGGTTGCTGTTGATTTTCCTTTTTCCCCTCTGATTTTGTAGAGGTAAATAATGTTCTCCAATGACATCACATAGCTTCCTTTTTTTTTTTCTGTTTCACAACATGATGATATTTCTTAGCATTGTGTTTCCCATCAAACATGGATTCCCATTTTTTGACCTCTCACTCATTTTAGTAAGAGAAACGTGATTTGTGAAGAGTTTTAAGCAGAAAAGCTAATTCCATCAGACACATCTGTAGACATCCAGCTCTTGGCCAAGAGAATTCCTTCTGTGAATGCTGCATCTGGGAGACAAGAGCAGTGGTAAGGCAGGATATTCTCTATTTTATACCTCCTTATGTAGGTATAAAATACAATAAGCTCTGCCACATGTGACAAAAGCAGCATGACCTAAACCAATACACATAAGCCCATGCAAGCAGCAGAAGCAAAACAAACAGCTTAAAACCCAACATAATTGAACATGAAAACACCATCAGGAAGCATGACAATGAGTCCACTGTCATTTCAACAACAGAGAAGTGGCACCTTATTCCTTAGGTTGCTGGATATTAATCAAACATACAGCCACCCTTGAAAGGATACTGCTGTCGAAGGAGAGAAGCCTTTTCTATATTCACTTTGTATTCTTTAAGAACTGCAGCCCAAAGTAATGAATGGCATCTTAGACCATTTTTCACATGAGGAGCAAGTGTGTCACACAAGATTTCTTATTCTATACCGTACTGTCCTTTCATGTTACACTGCTTGTTTTTCAGTATCAGGATATCCTTTATTACGTGGCTTTTGGGTTGTTTTTTTTTAAGATTACTTTTGGGTAAAGAACGTCTTTGCTGAGCTTCACTGCTGTTAGCATTTTGTATTACAAAAGCAAAAGTAATACATAGCTCTTACACCTATGTACACATTTTAAATTCCCTGTCCTCTCCTTTTGACTTTGCCCTGTAATTTCCCTAGAAATGTGACAATTCCTGACAGGTCATAGTGAAGCTGGGAAAAAAAATCCTGGTTTGCCAGGTTTGAAAACCCTGGAAAGCCATTCAACAAAGTATCAAGGTCAGATAGAACAGAACGGTGTCTGTGCCATTGGCCTGTTCTGGTGGCTGTGATCTGTAAAAAACAAAGATAGGGCAGATCCAAAATAACTTATTATTCTAGTTCTCAAATGCATAAGCTGTTACGAAGCATGTTTGTGCAAACTCTTTTTCCTTCCTCACCACCCTGCTGTCCAGTGTCTGTGCTGTCCTTTCTCCATCCCCATCCCTCCTCTTTTAAAACAAGCAGTTTGAAGGCTGGAAACTTACCTGGTGGTGTCTTGGCTACCAAGGAGTTGGGCAGAGCCCATCGCGGTCCGTGCGCGGGGGATGGCGCGGGGCAGTGCCAGTGCAGAGGATCAGGGGAGGAGCTGTTGAGGATGTGGGCACAGCCTTGCCTGACCATGGCAGGCACAGGGAATTGCTGCAGCCTGTGTCCTGCTTTAGCCTGGGCAATTTAAGCAGTCTTCTCCAATCAGTTTGTATGCTAGGGAAGGATGTCAGCGTGGGTTCAGACTCCACATACAGCCACGACTGGGGTGCCTCTGAGTCCTCCCTGCTTACATGTTTTCTCAGGGTATGGCTTCTTCAGTGGGGAACTCCCCCAAGGAGATGGATGGCCTGACACTTAGCAGGGTGGCAAGCAAGCCTGTGGAGTCTGCTCAAACATTTGTGGGAGTCTGGAAGCACTTTAGAGGCTGATAGATAAGAAGTTAGAAACATCTGAAGTTTTGAGGAGGAAAACATGATTTATGGTGACTATGAAGAGCAGGAAATCAAAACTGTTAAGAAATCAGCTTCAGGTCATCATAAAGTTTTGATCCCTAGTTTCACATTAAGGAACAGAATACTACTAGAAAATCTTGCCTGTGGTAATAAATAAAATTAAAAATTAACTACTATATACTGCTTTTCATCTATAGATTGTGGTGATAAGAAGAACACAGTGAAAGTCTAATTTATTGCAGCTAAATAGTTGACTGTTAAACATTTCTTTTGTGGGACTGTAAATTCTACCTGTTGACATGAGCTCAATCTTAGCTGCTTTCTGGACTGGATTGCTTTATTGTTTAGAATTAACTCCATGCAGACATTTTGAAGAGTTATTATTTCTTGCAAGTGTATTATGAAAAGGAGAAATCCCAAAGGAGAGAAAGAAACAAATTAACAAAAGACTTTGGCACTAATTGTAGCCAGGGCTATGTTTATTGTTATACAAATCAATTAGGACCATATTTTGTGAATCTTAATTGAGGATAACTGCCATTTTTTTGCCTGTAAAACTTGATCCTCAGATGGGTAATTTTTAATCACATCATTTGTCTACAACGGGAAACACTTTTTTAGTATACTCTGAAAATGTAAGATCATGTTGCAACAGGTACCTACTGTACATCTTTTTAATATAAGTAAAAAAATTCTGAAGTGCTTGTTGAAACAAAATGCTGGTGAGTTCTGTACTATTTAAAGGCTTTGGAATTTGCCCTATATTTACCCATAGAACATTAACTCTGCAAAATTACTGATCCTTTATTTTTGTTGTCCGAGTTGAGCATTTAACATGACCCCTTGGGGTGGGTTTTTGCAAAGAGCAAATTTGGAAATTAGGTTATTTACAGTTCTCCAAAACTGGTTACCCAAACCATTGGTTAAAGTTGCAATGTATGTTTATAAATCTATTTACAGGCATGATGCACGTGTCTAAGATACTACAAAGAATTACTGCAAGCATGAAGAAGACTGATAAGACTGGGGCAATGTCTTTGTGAAATCCAAAGGATGTCCTTTGGTGTGGGTTGGTTTGCTTTAACAATTAATAGGGATATATGTCCCAAAACATGGCTGGAAGCTAAGCTTGGAAGCAGGCCCAAACCCACGTGCTTAGACTGGTTTCATTTGGGGTAGAGTTAATTTCTTCTCTGATGGTTCACTGGATCATAGAAAATACACCAGTGATGCTTAGGAGTTGAATCTTTTTAGAGAATTTTGAGGAAAGAGAAGGCAGAGGGAAGTGTGATTCAAATATTTTATTTAACTGGCTGGTAGTTTTTTCTTTCTATATCTTATCTGATAAGAATCATATGAAGCCTCTGTCCTTTTTCATTTACATGTGACATGGATGCTGACTGGTGACAAGGCTTACTTATTGTGCCCATGAACCAAAGCCAGAGATGGTTGTGGAAAATTTGGATACAAATGTAAATCTTGAAGCCCCAGGTCATCATTAGGTGGGTGAAAGGCGTGTTAATGTCCTTTGTACAACTAGAACTTTATTTATTAGATCAAGGAATTTCCCCTGGAACTTAGTGACATCCTCCTGACAATCAAAATGATTGGGCTGATGAAAAGTAAAAAAGCCCGTATTTTTTGCTGTCCTTAAGGAAGAATAAGCTGAAAGGGATGAAGGTGGCAGGGATCTCATGGACAGAAAGGTTTATGTGAGCACAGGAGGAGGAGGGTTTCAGGAGGAGATGCTGCTTTGACAATCTCTTTAGGGGAGGGGATGAAGGGAAGCTTTTAAAAATAGTAAAATATGATCATCCAGGACTGGCTTTTGTTACCATCACCCACTTGAGTTCTGCTTTCAAGATTTATTATATCACTCTTAAATCTCTTGGAGTCATTACAATCTTGCTTTTCATCTAGTCTGTATATAAATAATTGATCATCATAAGGATTGAAAACTGTGGAAATGAAGACATCTTAACACAGATATTCTTTATGACATCAATTACAGGGGGAATCATTTGATGAGAACAGAGAATATTTCAAACGGTACAATAATGCTAGCTCCTAAAATTACTTTGTATTTGAAATAAGATGTGTACACTGATTGGTTCTGTTGCCAGTTTATGGAGAAAGTATATTATGGTTCAATGAAAAAGATGGTTAATTATCTGCACACAGGGCTTGCTTCACCCCTCCCCTACTTCTTTTACACTCGTGTCATTCTGTTGAAGTCAGCTGTGTACAAATAGTGTAATGCAGTGGTGAATCAGGCCTATATTTTGTAAGTAATTTATTGCAAGCATTTGTAGTACTGAGAGAAAACATTCAGACATTGTTCAGTGCTGAGATTTAAATGCCCTGAGTGTGTGTTCTGTTGGCAGCAGTCACATGTGCTGGGCCAGGGGTGACATAGGGTTAAACACTGAGCACTGTGACAGTAGCTGAGCACATTTATTGTACTAAAACCTGGTAAGATGCTAAAATACTGTAAACAGCATCATTAAGTGTGATGAAAGGAAGTAAAAGTTCAAATGGTTTTTGGTTTTTTTTCTTTTTTTAAGGTATTTAGTGTATTTTTTAAGGTATTTAATGGTGAATTTGTATATTTGGCTTGACTGGAGAGGACACTTCCTCTCCTCCTTGTTAGCTGTCATTTTGTTGTTCCACTGTCCATAGGTGCTTTGGACCAATATTCAGGGTGAAAGGAAGTGTTGGAGTATTCATGCTGTTCTAGGATGTGCGTAAAGGTGCCTGGAGGACTTGTCTCCCCCTGTGCCTCTGGCTGCTTAGGAGCATGGACAGAGCAGTAAAGCAATCTTATTTAATCTGTCTGTGGAAAAAATGTCATGCTGAAAAACACCCACTGTACTTCAGTCTGTGCAAGCAAGTGATAGAAACGGCATTGTTGTAAATTCTGAAAAATTAATCTGAAATGTTTCATTTTATATGAGCCACTTCTAGAACTAGACAACATCAAACAGAAATATTTCATGTAATGATTTTATGGTGGACATTCCCAGGAAATTGTAGGAATTGAGTTGTGAAAGCAGGGCTAAATTGTGGGCTTGAATTCCTGTGCATTTGTAGACACTGAAGAAGATCCCAATTAGCATGAGTGAGAAAGGCAGTGTTAGCTGTGGGTGTGTCTTGTGTTTTTCAGGAACAGTAGTTCTAATTTTAATTAAGATGTGTCTGTTCCATTACTCTCTAATGTAAACTCTTTTGCAACAGAGCTGATATGGTTATATGTTGTATCTGCAAAGTTTTGGGAACTGGAATGTGAGAGATTCCAGAAAACCCTTCGTTCTTGATGATAACATCAAAACATCATCATTTGTCCAGGATTCAATTCAGGAAAATTCTGAAGTGTGTGCTTTGCAATTGGGTCTACAAACGAAAGCATTTCAATACCAGTTTTCCACAGGTACTGTGTGAATAATTCACCTATGGATTGTGATGGCTGTTCTTTCTCTCCTTTGACTCTTGACAAATTCCCCCAATATGTCCTAATAGTTCCATTTCTTACTGTTACTTGTTAATTTTAGGGCAGACCTCAGTAGCTCACAGTATTTATGCCATCCATGTACCTACTTGTACCTACTTGTATCAGTCTTCAACAAGCATTTGCTTTGCAAGCAGAACTATATGGGGATATGTGAAAAGCACTTGGATGCCTTGGATGTTTAAGGAGTCTGAAGGAAATGCTTAATTTTAGTGTGAGATATTTTGGAATCATATGGTATTTTATGGTATTGTCTGAGGCAAAGTACTTATTTTCTCTCTCTTCAACAAGCAAGCTGGCACCAGACACAGAATTTCATCAAACCTCTGCTTCCAGAAAGAGTTTTGAAAGGCCATGCAAGTCCTTGTGTGGCCAGAGAAAAATGTATTGACCTCATTGAGAGACAAGAACAATGACCCACCACTAAATGTGAGTAGGTTCAGCTCAGAGGCCTCCAGTGCTTGCTATGCATTTTGTTCCTTCATGAAGTATTATTTATTCTGGATTGTCTACTAGAATCCTTCTACGTCTCCTTCTTTCTTTCCTGTCTTAGTAGAGCTCACATCTAACAACAGCTGAAAGAGCACAAGGATTGCTTATTGACCCTGTCAGTTATGCTTGTGTCAAATCTCATCTCTTAATATCACTGGGTTGTTTTTGCAGAAGCTTTTGGGACCTTGTTACAGATAGCATTTCAGGGGGCAAAACCTCCACAACCTAGAGTTAATAGTGAAGCCCTCATTGAGCCAGGCATGGCTAAAGAGCAGATGTCTTGTCAAGATATAGCAAGTGAGAAGGGTCATCCAGGGGATCAGGATTGCAGAAGATAAGGGAACTTTGTAGGACAAAGAAGTTCAGAGAGAAGACTGTGACATTTTGAATATCACTTTCCTGAGCATTTTTCAGACAAGACTTGCACAAATCACAAGCTAAATAAATGTTCAGATTTTTGTATTTAGGTAGATCTTAATTGCAATTATCTTTCTTTATGTAAAATTACATATGATTAATGATTATGTTTCATTTTCATGAGTGTGATTGCTTTGAGTTAATGGGAACCACAAAGTGTAATACAATATCTTGTTGATTCAGACAGTAGCTTATTTTTCTGTATTTCTTCATTTGACAGACACAGGTTTGAAGAACAGATGTGCAGATGTTAGCCTGGTGTGTAGTGTGCCCAGAGGGAGAAGTGTAGGTCAGGGATGAATTTTAAAACTGATTTCTTTCTAAGGGGTGGGATACAATACTGCCTTTAATCATTACCTTTCTGAAACTTCTAGATGACATTTCTAAGATGCTTCTGAGAAAAAAAAAAAAAAAAGCCCTTCAATTTCCATAATATCAAAAGGAAGCTGTGCCTAAGAAGTAAATATAAGATCTAGTCCCACTGCTGAAAGATGTCATTTTTGCTTGCTATTTTGGAAAATGTTCCAAGGTGTTTTTCATTGCAAATCATAGCAATGTTTTTCCTCTGGGAAAACAGGTGGAACAGTTAAAGTTGTTGTTACAGTTAACTGAGTTCTGCAGCTCAAGTTAAAGGTGAGGAAGCTGCACTATGGCCAATTGAATATGAATAGTGGTGGACATTCCTATTCTAAGGGCATATACAAGAAGAAATTTGAAGGTAAGAAGCAGAGCTTGTCTGTACCAATTCAAGGACAGGTTGCATCTGGTGACACTAAGTGCTGAACTTTTTCAGCCATTCACTTAAGCAGCTAAACCTGACTGTAAAAATGCAGCCTTTAAAATTTTTGTAGTCATTTCACACCCTGATTCTGTATGCACTTTATAAAATGTAGCATTATTTTATTGACTTCTGTGGTGCATGTGAGCCCAAATGAGACTGGGGCACTGCTTAGGTGCTGCTTTCTCTGCAGGAGAACAGCTTGAATGGCCCCAGATTTCCATATGGTGTGACTGTATTGGCTGTGTAGGTTCTTTGCTACAGCCTCTATATTTTTATCTCCCTCATCTGTATTAAAAAGTGGGGGTGATCATGGATATAGCCCAGTTCTGAGGTGATTTAGACTAAATTAATATTTTTAAGGATCTTGGAAAGCCTGTGCAGGTACAAACCTTGACACTGTTACAGCCTTTATTGAGATCTTCTGAAGCTGAACACTGTAATTCTGTCAACAGCCTTTCCATTTAGTAAGTTGTGACCCATTAATAAATTCTCACATGAACTTCATTCAGGAAAATATTTAGGAGTCTGATTGAACTCCCAGACCCCTTGGGCTAATAAGAACTTTCTCTTCAGCCTGCTCTTACAGCCCAGATTGTCTAGATATCCACATAAAAATGTAACTAATACTCCTGTAAAGAGGAAAGCTGGAGTACCTCCATGGCAGAACTTTTGGAATAGTTCTGCTTGCTTCAGTTCCTTTCCTATTAAAATCATTGGAAAAATCTGTTCTTGACTTTAAGAGGAGCAAGGTTAAACTAGCACAGTATGTTTTGAAAATTCCAAACTAGTAATTTAATCTTCAGATTTAACCATAGTGGCCCTTGCAAATTTTTTTTTCCAAAGCTGCACTCAAAATAAACGATGTGTTAGTCCCTAATAAATGGTCCTTAGTAAAAGCATGTATTATGCTCCCTTTGAAAAGTCATTTATTTCTTACGGTGGGTTTCTGATTCAGCTGCCTTCCAGCATGCTGTTCCAACACTTTCTCCCTTCTAGGAGTTTGTATAAACCCTGCAGCTTGCTGTGTTTCTGTGCAGCAGCACATGTGCATCTGTGCGTAACAACGCAGAGAGGGTAACCTCAGACTTATTAGCATGGTTGTCTTCGGGTTGAAAAATACTTTTTGGAGGTTTATTTCTTAGAATCAGCTTCCTGATTTCTTGCTTATTAAATCATGTAGTGTTTATGAAATAAAAAGGCTCTCAGTCTGTCAGTCAGAACTCTAAAGCCTTTCGCAGACCATAAATTCACATTCCAGTAGTTATAAATAGGAAACACAATTGCAATGGTTGTAAAACTCTCTGATGATTGTTTGTTGTAGTGCACTAACAAATCAGAAAAAGAGATGGTTGGAATACTGTTGTCAACATCTTTTTGCACAGAATTTCCATCGAGCCAATAAGTGAGCTCGTGCTGATGATTTGTAGTGTCTGTTATCACCTTTCATCAGACTCTGAGGAGAAAGGAAATACAGGATATTCCAGATGGGAGTCTGGTGCATGTGCACTGAGGAATCTGTTTGTTTCCTCTGATTGTTAGTGAAGGACAGTGGGGGTGCTGCTGCTTGATGCATTATTTTTTGTACTAGTGACCATATCCAAGTGACTTCTGTTAATGTGCTGTAATTTACAATTCCTTTAGGATGCGGTTGTTCATCGCTTTGGTAATTTTGGTGCTGTTGAACTCTTTGCAATGCTGCAGACTAGAAGCTGCAGAAATTACTCTTCTCTTCTCTTCTCTTCTCTTCTCTTCTCTTCTCTTCTCTTCTCTTCTCTTCTCTTCTCTTCTCTTCTCTTCTCTTCTCTTCTCTTCTTTCCTTTTTAACCATGATCCAGTGTTCCCCAGCTTTTCCTTTGTTTTTACTTATTACTCTTAGAATCAGTCTCACTAGGTTCCTAACTTCAGCAATGCCCTGGTTAGTCAATGCTCATACAGTTTTCTGGACATGTTTTCCATGTTTCTGTCCCCTTTATTTAAAACAGAAGTATTTGATATTGAGAATTAAATCTACAGCACACCAAGGTTTTTCTTCCTCTATAACTGGTTCTGTGGAGGGGTAGATACCATTTTGGTTTGGAATATTCCCTCATGAATCATTCATACTTCTCTCATGCATCAGCCACAGAAGAGCACCTGTACCCAAGTGGCTGGAGCAACAGCAGTGTATTGGAAAGGATGGAAATGACACAGTCTGTTATAGGATAGACTGTTTCACTGAGAAATTGAGAACAACACAACACCAGCTGAGATGCAGAAGCTGGGCAAAAGTTCATGAAAAAGAAAAGGAAACCAGTGAGGAGTCCAGTGTGCTCTGCCTCCAGCAGAGGCAGTGGGAGAGGCTTTTAGGGATAACATGCAAACTTGGCCACTTCCGTGGTCTCTTGCCATGCTCTGTCAGCATCACAGCTGGTGTATTACAGATATTAGGGGCCATACACCTGCATGGTCTTATTATTATGGACACATTTCCCATTAACCTACCTCATTCTCACATGAATTTGTTGATACTGTCTATTGGTGCTAACAGCTTCCTGTGGCAGCAAGTTTCAGAGGTTCACTACTCACTGTGGAAAGTATTTTCACTCTGATTAAATCAGTCTACTATTAGTATTAGTTTCATAGAGTGTCCTCTACTACTTTTTCAAGTATTGCAGGATTTTTATTCCATTTGATCCTGCTTGCAATTCAGCTTTTCACTATTTTCTGATATGGTAAACTGATGATGCCTCCTTTTTAGCTCTCTGTTTTCAACAAAAGGGTCCTAGACTATGCAGTGTAGGAGATAGCTGCTCTATCCCCCTGATGATTTTAACTGGTCTTCTCTAAGTAGTCTTGAACTTCAATACAAATTTAAAAGAAAATTTTTACTCTTGTTCTACAACTAGTTTGTCAAGCAGAAGAACCTCCTGAACCACCTCAGCAGTAAAGGTGGAAACAAATTGTTCCCTGAGTGTCTGCAGTGGTATTATCATCCTTTTTATGCCTTTGTCATCAACTTGTCCCACTAATGACAAGATAGCTTCCTGCTTTTGATGTGTTCAAAGAATGTTTTACTATCAGGCTGAGCATCATTTGCAAGTTGCTCTTCAAGTTCTTAGCCCTCTGTATTTCCTGTTTACATTTGAGCTGCTTTATTTTATGGGATTTTTCTGTGCTCACTTCAGAAGGCTTTCTGGTGATTTTGTTGTTTTGGGAGTTTTTTAATGCTGATCTTTTACCTTTGAAAGATTTCTTTGCTTTCCTGTTGAGCCATCTGTGCAGAGGGGGGTCAGACTGTTTTGTTTTCTTCTTGTTCTGTCACACACATCTAAACTTCTAGTACAGTGTATTTCATTCTGTAGGTTTTATGTAGACCTCTTGGCTTTTGAAATAACCCTTTGATTTTTTTGGAAGGGAAAGGGGATATTGGGTTTTTCTTTTTTATAATTGCTAATATTTTTTAAGTTTTTTTTTTTTTCTTGGAATTGAATAGTCACAAACTAGTAGTGTGTATGCAGTGTTGCACGAGAGTCACTGACTCAGGGATGTTTACTGACCAGCCTGTCTTACTTGGTGTGAGTAGCAGCCTTGAGGGAAAGACATTTAAAGGATCTCAGAAATTCAGATTTACCGCTGTCAGAGGATATTGAGAAGTGTCCTTTTCTTAAAAATTATTTTCAAAGGAAAAAAAAAAAAGGAATTTTCTTTGTTCTTGGTAGGAAAAAGTGCTATCTTTGTAACATTTTGGCAAGTCTCTTCAAGGCAGATGAAGAAAACAATCAAGGGGTAAAATTGGACATTCTTCTTTGAGAAAAAAAATAGAATGTCACTTAGAATGAAAATGTATTTTCATTGCTAACATGGGAATTTTTTGTATTTACTTTGAACAATTATGTTCCTTATCCATACTGGAAGCATAGAACTAAATCTCTGAAAAGATTTAAAAGCAATGCAAATGTTTTCAGATTTTCATTAGAGGAGAGTCTCTGCAGACAAAAGGGCTTTCAGAACATAAAAACCTTTGGTGCTTTAGTAAACCAAACTGAGTTTTGCTTGACAGCTGAAAGATATTCCCTGTGGGTCATTTATGCTCCTGTCTGCAGAGTTGATTGAGTAAATATGCAGCAACAAGGAACATTCTTATGCCTTGTCTGGCATTTGCTGGTTGATATTTTTAACTTAAGGCAGATACAGTTCAATAATGTAGCTTGCACAGCTTGGTGGAATTCATCAAATACGGAAATGACTTTGTAAATACACCTCTGCATCTTCAGTTTTTACCAGCAAGACTTTAAGTTGGAAGAACTTGTGTGTGGACTTGTGGGAGGGTGTTAAATCACCACTAGGGCTCTGGATAAGCAGACAACTCCTGAGGTGGAGCTAAAATACTTTAACCATGAAGTCTATCTGAAAAGTTCATGAAGACTCTTTAGATAAGGTGGCAAGAGATTCAGATTCAGAAGCTTTCCCTGTTTAAAAAGGAAAATACTTTATCAGCTTAAGCAGATAGTTTCCATGGGTACTAGATCTATGGCAAACCATGCAAGGAGTTTTCCCAGTTAAGGGCCAGCAGACTTGGGGAACAGCTTGGTGGGTGGCAGGGCACAGAAGTGATCTCCAAGTTCTAAGGACACATCAAATGGAACTTTCCATTTCTCCCCATTGTGGACTGTTTGACTGTGCTTTGAGTGTGACATCACAGAGACCCTGAATGTGATAGAGAATCTGAATTGTCTCATGTTTTCTCTAACCAAATGAAACTCAGTGCAGACATTTGTACTGCTGTTCAAACACTGAAAATCATTTTCACATCCTTATTTCAGCCCCAGCAGTTATTAGCTGATACATTAGTGTTGTTATTAGATCTTTAAACAAAGTGATTACATGTTTTTTTATAGTGAAAAGTCAGAGTAGCCAATAATGTGTGCTTGTTTTTCTAATAACAATTTTTACAAAGTTGGAGTTGTATTTGCCATGTTTTGTGGTCATGTTTGGGTGAAGAAGTGAAAGATAACGCCAGAAACTGAAGGGAAAACGTTGTTGTCATACCACAGGCTGTAAAGAATTTGGGTTTTGAACAGCCCTGTAGTAACACATTGCACATGTCCTGTGTGGGTTGATGTTTGTGCTAAAACCTTTCACTTTTTGAGAATATTTTCATGGATTTACAGCAATTACTCAGCTATTTACAAGGAACAAAATGTGACCTCCATTAATCATAACCAATCAAATTCAGCATGTTCAGTCATAAAGATTTCAGTCACTGTTTTCACTACTTTCATCTTTATTCATATTTTCCAAGCTAGTCATGATTCATAAATTGATATTTACGACTACCACATGCTGGTATCTGAGAGCTTGGGGGGTTTTGTTTTGTGTTATTTTGTTTTAATAGACTTTTAGTTTAACTGGTATGTAGCCTGGAGAGATGAGCTCCTCTAAGGCAGAATTGCTATCTTTCCATGAAATTAATATTCACACAAGTAGCAGGACTGACAGCTTCTGGACATTATAGTCTGTAGGGGAGGGAAGAAGAGTGTGGCAGAGGGAGCTTGCAGTGGCTTAGTGTAGCTTGGCTCTGCTTTTCAGGGTTGAGGGAACTGCATTTTCTTCAGGTGACTCACACCCAGCCACCTCAGACTGCCTCCAGGCAGCCGGGAGTGCGCTGCAGTTTGTAACTCTTTGAAGTCATTTGCTAAAGAACAGCTGAGTGCTCACTCCTGATGCTTTTCTCTGTAGCAGCTGTTAAGATACAGGAGGAACTTTGATCACAACTAGTGAATTTGTCACTGCAAGCTGCTGCTGGCTCCACTGGTGGTGTGAGGTCTGCATGGCACTAAACAACAGAGACATGCTGAGCTCTGGTGTGTACTTGAAGAAAGGCCATTAAGAGCTGAAATGTCAACAGTGACCCCATGTACCTGTAATAAATGTAAGCTTTGTAATTAGTAGCGAGCTGTCTCAGAGGGCTGCAGATAGTTACTAAGATTAATTTTCACTATGGTGTACTCAAAGTTCTTGTATGATATAAGGCAACCAGTTAACATTGTCAGGAGAGACTATCAAGTTGCAGCACGTGTAGTTTGATGACAGAGCCAGGCTCCAAGTATCTTGTGGCACCAACTGTCTTTCCATATGTTTTTCTGGAGCTTACCACACCCTAGGAGAGCAAACATAATACCTGTAGAGTCACACCTTCCTTGTGAGTATGTGTCCCTTTGTTCCTCTGCTTCATTGTGCATCAAACCTGTGCAGTAAATAATACGGGGTAAAAATACCAATTTATGTATATATGGATATCTATATAACATATATAGATTTATAGTAATTATAAGTGCTGTAGGTGTCAGGGAGTCAGTGAACACCAGCCTGAAAAAAAAAAAAAAAAACAAATAGGGCATTGAGGAACTGCTGTAGCTGCCTGCTTCAGGCTTTCTCCTGCCTGTGGAAGGCAGGTGGCTCTGGGCTCATGGAAGGAAGCCTCAGAAAAGAGTAACTGACACCAGAGCACACTTTAACCAAAAAGACATTTCAAAAGGCATCCTAAAGCATGTCTAGACTGGATTTGCAGTTGAAAGGAAAAACTATTATCCTTTGGCTTGAAAAGTGACCCATGGCTTTAGGCATGAGTGATTTTTGATAAATGGCCTGGTCGTCCCTCTCCCGGGTGTGGGAGGCAATTGGTTTCCACTGTAAACCTGGACTACAGACAATTTCCTTGGGCATATTTGTAGCAAAGGTAGCACAGACTAATGCAACAGAAAAGAGGGAGCTTTTGAAAGTTTATTCCATGTCTATTAGTAGAAAGAATCTGAAATAACAATATACCCCTTCAAACATAAACTTTGGATATATTTGCTAATATCAGGGATCATTTTTCTCCTATTTTATGAAGTAGCTGTGTTTTCATGGAATACATATTAGCATGATTTTTGGTATGTTATAAATGTGACACTGATATTGCATATGAACTGTTTTGGTCAAGAGCCATGTTAACTGCCCCATCAATTACACTTCTAAGTACCTGTCACATTAAAAAAATGTGGCTCTGAGCCCCTTAGGATATTTCATTCTTTCAGGCAAAGAGTTTTTTGTTTTCACTCACTACTTTTGATCTCCTTATTCTGGAAATATTTTTGCTTGCATTTCATTTTTTGGGGGGTTGGGGTTTTTATTTTTTAATGAGAGAAGTATCTTTTGTGTGGGAAGCATTATGAGATCCAAAACTCCTCAGGATGCTTAAAGAGGGCATTTAGAATTTCTTATGGATAAGTTACTATTGTGAAGGCAGCCTTTAATGTGTTAGGTAGAGTCACAAAGTTGCAAAGGTAATTGCTTTTTATATCTTATTCTGTATGTTTAAAAATGCATACCATACTGTGCAGTGTTTCTGTTAGCAAATAATGCCATTTCAGCCATGGCCAGGTATATATTTGCATATAATTCTCCCTTAGTATATTTTCGTGCAGAACTACTTCTGAAGGCCTATGACAAAGTATCTATGCCACTTCAGAACACACAGGTGCTTAATTCTGTATGTTCAGTAGAGCAAACATTATTGAAATGAATGTGGTGGAACACAGCTGGAGTTAAATGAACTATTGTTCTCACAGGGTAGGCTAGATTAAAAACCACGAAAAAGAAAAAGTTAAAAATCCTGTGTTTTTAAGAGCTCCAGCTACAAGTCTGTATCGAGACAAGCAGCTGGCAAACATATGACATTTTTTCCCCGCTACAGATCTTCTAAAAATGAATTTCATGTTTAGCCAGCCTTGCCTTTCTAAGGGTGCCTGCTGGCACATCATTCCTGAAGGAAGTGGTTCATCTGGGAAGGTTATTGGGGGCTGGGAAGGCACCAGTCCTAGTGCATAGGCAGTGCTCAGGGGCTGGGAGCAAAGCACCCCCAGGGAAAGCTCAGCTTGTACCCAGCCCCTAATGGACAGGTGTGAGGACACAAACCTGGTGAGGGTTCTCTGCAGCACTGCTAAATGTTCTTTCCCTCTCAGATACACTACCAGCACATGGGGAAAGCTCAGTGCTTCCTTTTCTGCTTGTGCTGCTGCACTATGATACTGCTGGACCCTACAACTGTATAAGAACCTCATGTAGTCCTGAGAGCCTCTGTGTAACATTACTTGGCTTATACAGCTTTTATTATGTTTGGCTGTTGGTGAGAGTCAGACGAAAATTATTTCCAGATTACAATAAAGCAACTTCAAACATAATAAGTGTTGTTAGATCATTGACCGTATTAAAATAAAATTTTAAAAGGCTGTACATCAAGGCTCAGAGAACTGTTTAAAGAAGAAAAAATGTGTAGTATTATTGCTCTAAACATACTGCTGAACCTTGGGAAAAGATTTGTGCCGCGTTTCTTGTGACAGTAACATCACAGAGGATATAAACCAGTCATTGGCACTCTCTCAAGAAACACATCACTAATTCATTATAACAATACCACTGTGATATTTGTTCATAATATTTATGAAAGTTAGGCTATGAAAACAGTATGCACTGGCTGTCGGTGGTGATGTATCATTCTGCAAAAGAGAACATACATGACAAAACGCTTTAAATGAACTCTAAAAATATACTGGTGACTTAAAACTATTTGCCTGGTCTTACACACCATGCCAGGAGGGCCTTCCCAGGACGTGCTTCTGGATGACCTTTTTGAGGACATATATCAAATAGTCATGTATTTATTATGGTCCCAGTCACTCTTCAATAGCAATGATGAATGTTGTGTAGTGTACGCAGTCATTACAGCTCCGTCTAATTCTCTGCTCAGTTTCCAGTTGCTGTCTCTTCTATGAAAAACAGAGTTGCCTGTGTCATGTCAACCCAATAAACCCAACTTTTACCCACAAAGTGTTCTCAGTGGCATACAGCTTTATCTGACCTGGCAGTGGGTGCAGATGTCAGGGAGCCTGCAAGGAGGCTTCTGTTCTGCTTCCCTGCCTGTGCCTGGGCCCCGCGGAGGGCGGGGGAAGAGCCTGGCTCTGGTGAGTCAGGAGGCTCCACAAGCCCCCACAGCTTCCAGGACATGCTGGGATTCACTGCAGCTCTGACGTCAGTGTCAATCTGGATTTCTGGGCGCTGAATAAAGCAGCAGACTCCTTCTGTGCCCGAATGGTGCTGATGACATGCCATTTTCCTCCTTCCCCATCGGCATTGCGGGGAACCGTAAGCACATGAATGTTCTGGTAATTATTGTAACCAGGCATGGGCTCAGTTCAGCTCCTGGTGAGAGGAAGTCAACAGCCCTGGATAAACTCAAGAACAAGAGTAGGCTCCATCTTAAAGGTACTGAGCTTGGACTGAGGCTGAGCAGCAGTAAGTTTCTACTTGGCAAATAGGTGAGATTCCACAGTGGGTTTGGAATGTAATTTCCTAGGAAGGGAAGTAGAACTACAACCTCTGTCTTCCCTGTCTCTCCAGGAAACCCTTTGACTCTGTCCACTCTAGTTCATTTCTCCCCAGTCGCTTGATTGCTTCCTGTGATGATGTGATGGGAGAGAAATGAAAAGCAAAAGGGAAGGCAGTTGCAACTTATCACCATGTTCAAAGCCTCCAAACAGAATTCCAGCTTGTCTGGCAAAAAAAAAGTGGACAAAACTAAAATGACATTTTAAGCTCAGTTTCCTGGCTTCACTATTCATTGCAGGAATGCTTAGATTTGAAAACAATAAATACCATCACTGCAGGAAGCCCCAGATTTGAATTGTGTGCATGCACAGCTGCTTACAAATCATCCCTTTTGACTTAGCCACTTCCATCTAAGGTAGTTGGCTCAGTTTAATAATGAAATGGCCTCTCCAGAAATCCTCTGCCAGATCAACTTACTGTTCTGAAAAGAAAGGGAATCTCAATGCTAGTTTTCAGAAGGACTTTTTTTAATAGAAAAGATAAGGTAGATGCCACACTAGACTTACTGTGCTGCAGTCAAGGACTAAAGGTTAAAAACATATGAATGGAAAGAAGGGGAAAATGTGGCAAACTTAGTTGGAATAAATAAATGATAGGAAAAACAACTAAGACTGGATAACAAGAAGAGAAAGATTAAAACTGGAACAGAGACGTTTACATAATACTTGAGGCAAAAGATTGTGTTCTACCATGTGCCTTTCGTTTCTTTATCATTCTGCTCTCCATCTTTCTTCATTTAAAGCTAAAATTATATATTATTGATATAATAGATCCTTTTGATCTTATGGGCTTTGAGGCTCGGAAAGTGTAATCATATTATGCCACTTTTTTTCCAGTTTGATTAAATCTCATGTCTATGCAGTTCCTGAAGTTGACATATCTCATTGGCATGAAAATTTCCCATTCTCTTTCCATACTGAGTGCATTGTTTATTTGGAAATATTACCGTGAATTAAGAATTGATGTTCAGGTACATGCATTTTAATCATATTGAAGATGACTGATTCATGCTGGGATTTCACCTGTGCCAAAGGTTACATCAGTGATTCTACCAGATAATTTAGACATGTAATTTCAAGCACAAATAACTGTCCAGGTATATAATGAAGTTTCACCTGCAACACTAGAATCAAGGCCAAGTTGAAGCTGGCCAGAAGCCAAGGCTGTACCCTTCCTTTTTATAGGTCTGGAGGAATAACAGGGTATTGCTCCAGATCAGGGCAGTAAGAAACTCAAGACTCCTCCTATTAGCACTACAGAATATTTCTCATGGAAAATTTCAGCGTCCTTGAAGCAAAAATTAAAAATGGAAGCCAGTACACATTTGGTAGCAATTTGGTTCCCATTTGAGCTTGTATCAAGAAGACTTAGTAATCAGTTTATCAACCATGCTGATAACTTCAGTTGGAATAATTAATAGAAAATATGGTGTTTAGATTGAAGTGTAAGAAATCAAAGAAGGATTTAAAAGTAGGATGTAGATTTAAAAGAATTAGTGTCTTCATCTGGCCTAAATAGTGGTTGTTTAATATTTGCGTTCAACTCAGATAGAAATTCACATATGGGATGGCTTGTAGAGACATAATAGATAAAGTAACAATCAAGATGTAAAAAATGTAAATATATATCAAGCATGCTATAAACACTCTCAAGATGATCTTATGGGATCATCCATACTCTTGAATGAGCAGCCATTTAGATGATACTAAATTTCAGTATCATCCAGTCTGAATTGTAATTCCAGGTTTTCAGTTCTAGACCAACTAATCTCCTATTAGACATTATTTTCTCAGTCCGTTCCTGATACTGACCTCAGTGATAACAAGCTTTTTATTTTTTCCAAAGCACAGAGATAAGGATATTTTTATACTGTATAAATAGCTGAGGCTGTGAAAAGTGTCTCTGTCAGTGGAGAAAAGCTATGGAGAAAAGTGTCTGTGTCAGTAGAGGAGAAGCTGCAGTTTATTCTGAGTATCAATAAACACTTGGAACAACAAAAACTTAAGAAGGGGGGAGGACTTATGCAGGGTTTTAGTGTCAAACAGCATTCTCAGCTCTGACTCACTAGACCATCCAGTCATGCAGAAACAACAGATTTCTCGGGAGTGTGTTGTAAGCTGTATCGTTAGAGAAGTCTTTTGACCTGCAAGAATTGAAGCCTTCATTTTCCATTTCCAGCTCGGAGGGAAGTTTGTTTTGTAAATGGGGAGAATTGTTGTTACTTCTAAGCTTCATGTTTTCAAATCATTTTTCTTCCAATGTCTTTGACCAGTCATGAACAGATGGCCATAAAGCAAGTTGTGTGTGGTTCTTCATCTCCATCTATGCTCTTTTTGAAGGTTACTTTCTCTCCTTTCTAATCTCTACAATAATTTATAAAATTTCTTCTTTAAACATTCTACTTTCTTAAATAGCAAATTATATTTCCATGACCTCTTCTGTATGAAGTGCAAAGGACAGAAAGTAGTTTTCCAGCCAAATGAGTGTTCTACCTCAAGCTGAATTCTAATAAATCCCTACAGTTTATAATTGATACTTCCAAGATGTTCTCAAGGAATTTAAAACAATCCAGAATTTAATAGCAATCAACAGAATCGAGACAAAGTGAAACTATTATGCTGAACTTATCGAAAAGCAGGGTTTAAATTGATGCTGCATATTATTCATTTTGACAGTTGCAAATTCACATTAAAGATAGCAGAGACCAAAAGACAGCAACTAGAAGAGGAAATGCTAATTTATTACTTGCAAAGAAACAACTCTGAAGCTAAGCTGTTCAGTTAAAATTATGAAATACTTTCCATTTCCAATGTCTCTTTGATCCACAGAAGCCCCGAAGCATATTGCAAATTATAAATACAGTTTTAATTCCCTATCATGGCAGGTGATATTCAAATGTCTCAGGAGTAGAAATGTAGCAGACACCATTCAATAGCAACCCTATGCAAAGACAAAATGAACAATTATTTTTAAGCAAAATTGCATGGAAAGGTTACATTGATGAAACATGTGTCCTTATCATGCTATGCCTCTTGCATTAGAAGAGTGAGGAATGAAGAATTCCAAACTCACTTCTTGGGTGTACATACACTGCCTTGTGCATGACTTGAGACAAATGACTTAATTTCTTATGCTTCACTACAGAAAGGGAATAATGCTGTATAAATTCAGTGGTGGTGTTCTGATGGCAAAAGTATGATAAAGTGTATTCCTTCTTAAAGGAATTGTATTGCAGCATTTGGGAAGGTTGAAGTATTACAGCTCTGAGAATGCTCTGAAATATTATTTTGAATCATTCAAGTGGTAGAAAGCATGTAAACTGTGTAAATACAAATTACTACATAATTTAGACATTTATAAGCAGAGGGATGTAAGGCTGATGTCTTGCCAAGCAATAATTTCAGTTTCCTGTACAAAAATAACATCACTTCCCATAACTGACACTTTAGGGAGGTTTGTTTGCATGGGGAGGCTCAGCAGGGGATTTTTAAACCATTAAATCTCTGGTGATATCACTCTTTAATGAAAAACTATTAGATGCAAATACAGAGCCTTGTAACAATTGAAGGGGGGGGTATCAACTTTCTAAAACCCTTGAACCTGACTTAAAGTCGTAACTTAAAGGTCTGATGAGGCAGGGCAAACCATTCTGGTGATACCATGCTTCTCATGTTTTGTGAGTGTGTCATTTGATTCCGAAGGTACAGTGTGGAAGAAAAGTCCTAAAACTCCCTTTTCTCCCTGTAGTGTATTGAACAATCTCTTAACTGCTACTGAATTTATTAACATTGTTGCTCCAGCTTCAGTCTGATACCTGTACACTTAGCAGGTGTCCAAATGTTACCTGGAGAGCAGTAAGGAATGGGGGGAGTTCCTTGGAAACCTGTGGGGGTTCCTCCTTTTCTTAGGGAATATTTAGAGGTACTACACTAAGGATTGGGGAGTTGAGTTGGTAACTTTTATTAATGAAAGAAGTTAGAGAAACTGTGAATGTAAATGTTCAAATATTACACTGCTGAGCAAGTGCTCAGGCACCCCTAATACGCGTACAGTAAGGCATCAGAGCAGTTTACAGGGATGGTCCTGCATGGCCACAAAGCTGAGACTGAGCTCCTCAGACTGGCATCTTCTCGTGGGATCAGGAGAAACGACTGCCAGAGTTGGCTCAAGTATATTGCTAAAAATAGGCCAAAGCACTTCAAAAATTAATGAGCTGTATGAGTTTAGGAGTACTGAGATTTATAGGCTAATGGATAACTATCAGAAGGAAATTTAGAGCCCTTATGTCTCTCTTGGCTTACACTGATGTAAATCAGGATTAGTTGTACTGAAGTCACTTGACTTACAATAATCTAAGTTGGAAGAGATTGGGGAATTTATGCTCACTTTGCAGTAACACACAGATAGAATTAAGTCATCTTTTTGGAAATGAGAAATGGGTCATTTCTGAATCATTTTGCAGAGATTTAAGAGTGGGACCAGATGCTTCCTTCAATGCAGATTTTAGATGGGGGAAAAAACAAGCCTTGGGAGACTCTCACTGTACTTTTCAGGAGTGTGTACTATGTATTTGCCAGCTTTAAGTTTGTGAAATTTATATACACTGCAGACTATATTAATTTCGAAATAAATGAAAATTATACACAACAAGGAATTCTGGTAGCTTCCCATAAACACTCTGAAGTAGAATATTTTCTATAGTCAGCTAAAAATGCAATAAATCTGCAGCACAGGACAAGAACTGCTGCTTATCCCAGGCCATTCACTAACTATTTTTCTTTTTCTGGAACTACTGCTGATTGAAACTGAAAAGGAGACCAACTACTCACACTGGTGAAGCCAATGAGTCTAGAGTCTTATTCTGTGAATTGATCCCTCCAGTCAAAGCAAGCAAGATGTGCCCAGCCATGTAATGCTTTTTACCCTCCATCACTAATTTAAGAACACACCAAAAAAAAGTAAAACCACATTTCAAAAAAGGGAAATGGGTGCTTGGGACCCTCTAATGCTGAGCATACTTTATTCCTCTTCCTTCATACAGTAGAGTGCTTTGAAAACATCAGGAACCCAGGGAAGTTCAGGACCACACTGAAGATGGTTGCCAGGAACTCTCCATTCACACTTCTCAGTTATCAGAGAATTAGGGCACAGTTGCACAGTGAACTTCAGCTTTTACCAACAGATAAAGCCTTGGGCATCTGTTTTGCTTTTGCTGCCCTGAGTCACATTACCTTATCTCCTGCTCCAGCACAGCTCTTTTGGGCGGCCCCATCCATGCAACTCCTTCCACTTTTCAGCTGAGAGCATCCAAGCATCACTCAGCATGGCTGGATCTTTTGTAATCCTTGCAGTTTGCTCTGAGAAGTTCCTCCTGATCCAGTCTTACAGCTGCCACTCCCACAGGGTTTGAAGCTGTGCAAACACAGAGCTCGAGGTGCAGGAACCTCACAGTGCAGGTGTGCAGGGAGAAGAGAAGGACAGAGCAAGGACCAGGTGAGGATGCAGTGTGATGCCCACTTTACATCAGGCCTTGCTGTGTCCAGAGAGAGCAGAGAAGGCAACAAGAGACTTCATTATGTGAAATGTGACTCTGTAAGGGTACCTCTCATCACCTCTTGGCAGCTGGGGACTACTGGGGTTTTTTTAATTCCATTCAGGGACCCTTCTCTTACCCTTTCCTCCACTCCTGGAAAGCCTGACTTCACCAACCATGGAGCTATGGTGAAAGCTTCTGAGCTTCTCTGCCATGGAGGAATGAAAGGCAAAGCTGCAGGCAAAGCATCAGCAGTCAGGTTTTTGTGGGTTCAAATCTGATGTCAAGAGAGGATTTTCCTGGGTGGGGAGGCAGGAGATGAGCTCTGATAGAGATGCTGGTAGAATGGAAGCGGGGTGGTTTGGAGAGCAGCTCTTTGCACCTGCCCATCCTGAGCCTGCTCTGGGAGCTCCCACTGCCCCAAACACACAGAGCTTCATTGCTTCCTCCCAGGGTGGAGAGGCTGTGTGCCAGGAAAAGATAAATAGGAATTAGCTAATTATACTCCTTTGCTTCTGCTGAGAGAAAGGTGCTTTTTTGCAGTAGATTGGTGGGGGTCTAACCTGAAATTCTGCAGGTATCAAAAGGAATTCTCTGTTGGTGTTCAAGCCTGTATTTAACTTCTTAGTTAAGTGTGAAAGTCAGAAATAAAGCATGCCATTTTTAAAGAGCATAAAATATACTTCAACCAATGTTAAGAAACAGACTTAAAATTCTAAGCACCAAAGTAAACTTAATTTGTCATTCTACTTTTATATATTTGGGGGTGTTTCACATTTGGGACCAAAAGCAGCCTTAATCCAGACATTCCTTGTTAGTTGGTCTATGTGGCTTAAATATGGATTTTTTTTTAAATTATTGTTAAGTATGTGACAAACTATTAATCCATTAGTGAAGATATTGATATTCTCAATGAAGTTCCCTAATCTCCTTCAAATATTGATTTAATATTATTATAGCATGGCCAAATACTCTATTACTCTATCTAAATTAACATTTTTTCAAGATATATTTAGGAAGGAAATGTGTGTTTATTGATTGTATGAATGAAATTACTTTAATTAAGGAAACAGGCCTACTGCCAAAAATGGCATGCATGATTATTAGTGCAGGATGCTTCCCACAACAGCCCAAAAAGGCATCATCAAAAGCAGATGCTTGAATTAGTTACAATGTACATCCTGGCCAGACAGATGCTTCAGACTCTTGGCCACTTGTAGGATAGATTATCCTTCCTTTGAAAGCAAGCCAGGGCACAATAACACTTGAAGTTCTTCTACCAACAATAATTTACGACTTTTCAACCTTAAATTAAATATTACTTGAGCAAAGCTTGATTCTCTTGAGAGCTGACATGGGAATCGCCTGACAATACTCTTGTCTAAATTAGTGCTTGGAGTAGAGGATATTAAATTCTAAAGTGTTAGAATTTTCATATTTTTGCCTGCAAATACAGGTTTTAAAAGTGATAACAGGAATAACTACTGAAAAGGAAGCATCAGGCTGTTGTGCTTTTTTTTTTTTTTTTTTTTGGTAGCATAATTCTAGGATTATGACTTGCTTTAGCTGCATTTAGCCTGAGAATTAGTTAGAAGCCCAGTATGGATTTGCAGGGCCATTACTGCCTCATACAACAAAAAGGAAATCCTCAAAAATGGTCAGGAATTTACAGTTTAATAACTTCACATAAGAATGTGATTTTAGGATGTTGTGTAACTGAGAAGTTACATGTATTTTCTGAATACAGTTTCCATGCATTTTCTGAATCCCAGCCTGGTAGTTAATGGGGTACTATGTTCACTCACTCTTCCTCTGGTGCCTGACAATAAAAAATATTTAAAATACAGGTATTGTGAAATGTCTTTTCTCCATTCAAACTGGAAATGGTTCAATAATTCAACCTCCAAAGCCAGACCTCACAGCTGAGAACCTTAAACACCTGCAGGTTGGACTTAGAAGGGAGAATCCTATCTTAGAAGGGAGAATCCCATCACAGCAAGGGGGGTTGAAAAAGGAGTCCCTTGATTATTGATCAAGGGATGCCTGGGCAGCTCAGGTTTCCTGCATGTACCTTTGCCTGGTGTGACAGTCAGTCCCAGGAAGCCTTGGGGCCTCCTTGGGGCTCTGGCTTGGGCTGTAATCAGGATAGAAAGAGCCACTCACTGCTTAGCAAGAGCCAGGCTTAGCTGTGCTGCTGGAGATTTGGGCTGCAGCATGTTCAGCTCTGCTGCACTCTTTTCTTCTTCATATAGTGGGAGCTGGTTGTTTTGAGAAAACCTTTGGTAGTTGTCTTGTGCCTGCATTGGGACACATACATGTATATGAACTGTGTGGAGGGGACAGTAAAGGGCTATGTTCCAGGATTTTTTTAATTATTTTTTTGCAATCCAGCAATCATTTAGGAGAACACAAGTTGAGCTGTTTGTACCCCAAGCACAGGAGAGCACTTGTCAGGGAAGGAGCCTTCTCAGCCAAGCCAGCCAGTGACAGCACCTCTGCCTGTGTAATAGCTGGGAATGAGTGTGGGGGCATGTGCAAGCAGTGCATGTGAGAGGGACTGTGTGCACAGGCAGTGCTGATGGGCACTGTGCATCCTTCATCTCATGCTCCAGCACCGTCCTTGTCACTGTCAGAGGTGAGCCTGGCCTTGTGATGGCAGAACTGCCCAGCTGAGGAGCCTGGTCAGCCTGGGCACCTGCTTTCTAAGCCCCTGACCTGACTGCAGCAGCCCTATTCGTTCAGCCTTCCAGATCAAGGTTACCAATTTGCCTTCTGTGTGAAGGGGAGCATCTACAGACATTCCCACTTGTGCTCTCTGTGTATTATAGATGTACTCATACCAGCAGAAAAAAATTCAGTGTAAAGTGCCTAGTTGCAAGCCATGGGAAATGCAGGAAGATTTCTTCCAATGTTCCAAATGGAAAGCAAAAGTGTGTTTCTTCTGGCCTTTTTAAAAATAAAAACAGAAATGGGATATTTCTTATTCTGGCAAGGTAGACTGGGACTAGCCATGGGAAATACTGAGCTTTCAGGACTTAAAAACTTATTCCACTCATTTTTGGTAGAGCTGTTTTAAGCAATGGAACCTCTCTTCAAGGATTGGCTGTACAGCTCCATTTGCTGAACAAACCCTGTGGAGTTCTTTGTGTGACAGTGTGAAAATGCCTTGCTGAAGCTGACCTCTGCTCAGGGAGGGAAAGCACCCTCTCTCTGAAGCCAGGAGGTTCTGGAATCCTCTGTGCTGACTGTCAGAGGATAATGGCTTCAGGAGCACTTATGGGATGACTTAAATAATTGTCACTCAGTCATTTTTGTAGCCACTCTATGTAAACGCCAATAAAATCTTTCAGCCATCCTACATAACTATAACGTGTCTGTATTGTAGCTGTAAATACTGATTGGGATCTTAGCACAAAATGTTTGCTGACACACACAACACAAACATGTCCCTCCTATGGAAAAGTATCAAATATCATAAAGACACTTGCAAATCCAGCAAGCAGTAGCCAGTATTTATTGATGATTTGGCATATGTTTGTTAAACATCTGCACAAGCGTTGAACAAAGACTGCCTGAGGGGTCCCCAGACCAAGACACAGCCAGCAGCTGCTTCTGGTTAAATGATTTTAGTGGTTTCAAGCCATAAAGGAGAACTGAGTGCTGTAGTACACTGAGACACCAGTAAGGGGAACCCTATTTGCAGTAAACCTTCAAGCTTTTACTGCTTTGATGGAGCGTGTGGTCATAAAGATAACGTGACATTTTGGTTCCAAAAAAATTATGTTTAATCAGAAGACGAACAGAGATAAGCAGTTTAAAATGAAATCTGAATTACAATTTCAAAGCTACTTTTATTTTTCACTTCTCAATGAAATTGAGTAGGAAATGTGAATGAACCTGCACAAGGCAGGCATTAACCCTTACAGGAATGTTAAAGAAAAGGAGGAGAGTTGATTTTGACAACTGGCTTTAAAACAATATTAATCAAATCAGTAAAGTGGCTGTCATCATGCATCATTTTAGCAAGAAAAATAAATGGTGGATTTATTGCTTGAAATTATGTCATCAAAAGTAAAATTTCGTCTGTGGACAAGTCTTCAAAAATGTAATTTTGAAACCCAGGCATTACCATTCTAATATTCTCAAAAGTTATAGCTTTCAGTAAGCACACAGATGAATCTTAATGCTGTAAATGCTGTAGGAAAACTCCTGAAACCATTGTAATTAATCTTTGTTGCTGTACAATAGATGTTATGTCAGTAGAAAACAAGTATGCATGTGGGTCTGTTTACTTAATATCCAAAATCTTTAACAGTCTTTAACTGTTGTAGTAGGTATATTTTTATATTGCCCAGACAGAGAACTGTGCTTTAGAGGGTGGAATGGAAATCCAGTGTTTACTTGGCTAAATAACCTAACTAGTTTTTCTTACCTCAAATGAGCAATTCTGGAAGTGATGTGATGGATTGGTCTGAAGGAACTCCTCTTCCAGTCCAATGTAGGCATTTCCATTACAGCTGACCTGGGAGAACTTCTCTCTGCTCAGGTTTGCTTTTTCTCTATGAAGTAGCAAGTAACTAACTTTATGTAAACACTGAAGGTACAGATTCCATGCACCCATAAGATCTCTAAACAAGCACCACTGTAAATCTATGCCAAAGGCTCTGCCTTGTCTTCTCAAATGGCCTTCACTCTAGACTGCTAATTAGCCTCTCTAACTTTGAATACTCCATAAATGCACTCTGCTGATTGATAATGCATCAATATTAATTAATAATTTACCACACTGTTGGAATTTTCCTCTACATGTAATCACAGCCGCAGCTCCTTCTAAACCTTTCCTTAGCAAAAAAGGAAGAAAATAATTTTATTACTTTCATCCTATGTTGTTTAATCTCCCCTTTGGTATATCTGCAAATATTTGGAAAAGCGTGTCTTGGATACTCCTGAAAATTTGCTTTGTTTATGTGGCAGTGTAGTTCCATCTCACAAAGTGTGCTGCTGCTCCTAATTGGGGCTACTGTGGCGTGCTTCATGTTTTATTTATTCTCACAGTATGCCTGTGAAGTGCTCCAAAGGATTGTACTCTGTTAGGTTCTGCAAGTCTGGCTCTCACACAGAGGCCCTGTTGGCTCTCCCACTCGAACCCACGGGTCAGAGGGATGTGCAGAAGGAGAGGAGCTCTGCCCAGGTGGCCAGCAGCTTGTCAGAGGCATGGTTTGGCCAAAAAGGCAACTTGTTCAGAGTGTAGATAATGGCAAAATTCACAAAGACATTTTTGAAGCTGTCTATGATTTTTATCACCATCAAAAATAATGTAGTTCGTAACAGAAATAACAACTTCTTTGAAGTGTACTCTATTGTAATAAAGCAACAGGTGCTCCCTAGGTGGCCCAGAGTAGCCCAAATGCATTACCTGCATTCTCACACTGATCATGAATCGCTTCCTAAACGCATCTTTGTTTCATGGGAGTCTCTTTGTAGTGCCATATAATCAATTTTCTGTAAAAATTATTCCCTAAATAATATAGGGGCAGGCCAATATCTGCTTTTTAATTAAGAAGTCTCAACACAAGTGAAAAGTGAGAGATGAGCGATTAAAAAGAAAAAAATATACATTCCCACTGCATTTGGATGTAGTGTACTGTGCCTGTCATTCAACTAATCTTATCTCTGTAGTCTCCCTTTTGTGGGGAAGACCTGATGATTTGCAATTCATTCTTGTTGCAGTTCATTCCCATTGCAATTCATACTGTTCAAAGCTTATACAATAATTCTCTTTTCCAGGTGGCTGTCAGCACCTGCAGTGTTGCTGAAACGTCCCCCAAAAAAACTGCCTTTGCCCAAGACAGTATGAATCTGCTGGTTTTGGTGACAAGCTTGCATTGATTTTGTTTGTGCTGTTTCTCTGTTTTCTGAATGAGAAACCAGTAGACAGGACCAGGTGAACCAAAGAAAAACCTTCCTTAGAGTGAGTAAGTCTTCCAATTCTTAGCTATTTAAATATGATAAATTGAGTGTACGCTCCTAAGCAGTGTTCAAAATACAAATATCTTTCATTAATATTTTGTCTTCAAGGACAACCTCTTTGAAACACAAAAACAGCCATTCTGATCTGCAGAATTCTGACTGATCTGGCAAGATAAACAACTATGTGGATGTGAGGAGAGCAGTGGATGTGGTCTGCTTTGGCTTTGGCCCATGTCAAAGTCTCCTGTAGTATCCTTGTAGGGGAAATGATAGCTTTGTCCTGAATAAATGGATGTTAAAGCAAGAGGAAAATTGGCTGGCCCACCAGGCTCAAAGGGGCAAATTCCCCTAGCAGGTGTTGACATTGGTCAGAAGATTCAACATCTGTAACAGCCCAGACAGGGGCAGGGAGGGTGGGATCTGCAAGTCTGTGCACGGCACAAAGCTGTGGGGAGCAGTCCCTGAGCTGGAGCCCAGGGATGATGCTCTCCTGAGGGACCTTGGAGAAGGAAGGGGCTGGCAGGGCCCTCAGGGTTTCACTGTAGGCAGGAGCAGCACCTTGCCAGTAGGACAAAATAGTCCCAGAAGACTGTACAGACCGGACAGGGGAGCAGGGTTGCAAAAAGAAAGGCCTGAAGATCCCAGCTGACAAGAAGCTGAAAAGCAGACAGCGGTGTGTTTTTGTGGTAAATAAGGCCAAGAACATACTGTTGCCTTCATAGCAAGATTTTAGCCATGTGCACAAGAGCAGTGATTATTCCCACAGCATCAGGGTGGGTTTTGGATGTTGGCATGCTGGAATGAGTCCAGCAGAGCCCACCAGGGTGGCCTCTGGAGCACCTGATGTACAAGTAGAGGCTGAGGGAAGTGGGTTTATTTAGCCTTAGGAAAAGAACAGGGAGGGGGTGTTATGGCTGCCTGCAACAATCAGAGGCTGTGGAGAAGACAGATTCTTCTCAGAGGCACACAGTGATATGACCAAAAAGGCAACAATTGCAAGCTGTGACATGTGAGAATTTTACTAGATGTAAAAACCAAAAAATTTAAATTAAAAAAAAAATCCCCGTGCGGGTGGTTAAACACTGGAGTAGGGGCCCGGAGAGGCAAAGTCTCCTTCCTTGGAGGCAGTCAAAGCTTGACAAGACAAGGCCCTGAGCAAACCCATCTAGTTGGACTTGTTTTGACTATGAGGCTGGATCAGATGATGTCCCAGAGGTCCCTCCAACTTGAACTGTTCCATGATTCTGTGATATTGCAACAAATTCCTGACTAAGTATTGACAGAATCAGTCAATATTACTCTGTTAGAGCCATTTACAAGGCATTTTGTCACAGATCTATCTGTCTCCATACTACAGATTAATGATGTTTTCATTATCAGACTATGTCTTATAGGGGAAGCAGTTATCTCTAAAATGCACTCTATTTTTTAAAATGAGAATCAAAACAAATAGGCCAAGAATAGGCTCTAGCTTTAATGTTAATTTTACTAGAGACAGTGAGGATGAACTCAGCCTAAAATATTTTTCCAGTCAAAGCAGAACAGGACTGCACAGTGAGAGCAATCCCATCAACATTGCAGGCATAATCAGCATTCAGGACTTCATCTTAAAATATCCATTTGATAAAGTGTGGGTATTGTAGGTTGACATGATATTTTGAATGAGCTTTAAATGGTGTCAGGGATCTCTTCCTTTGTCCATTTGTGCCACAGAGATGTTGCAGTGTTGATCCATCACAGCACTGGTACATTTGCTATTTACTAGTGGCTGTGTAATTCCCAGTTAGTGCAGTGCTGCATTTTTGTCTGCAGAAGGTGACTCACCTCCTCAGCACTGTAGGTTTCAATGAAGAAAGATAAAAATATATATTAAGAATGTAGGTCAGTGATCAGGTCTCCTCTCCATCTTGAGGTAATAACATGCTGCTTCTGGGCCAAAGCAGGAGTATAATCACTACAATGATACTGGAGAAACTCTGTCCTCTCTTGCACTGGGCTGAAGACAGATGACCAGATGTATCAGGCTGCTGAGTATGAAATTCTCCCTAATATTAAGATATCCTAAGAGCTGGACATCATAGGATTTGATAAAGAGAAAAGCCTGTGACAGAAAACACATTGTCAGTTCCAGACTCCCCTGTATGCCCAAAGAAGGTGAGGGAGTTTTTCCTCTTAACATCAACATAAACTTTGTAATCTTTGTATAGGAAATATAGCAAAAGGGGAAAAAAACCTAATTTTTGTAATGTGGCTGTACCAAAATAAGTGTCCTAAAAAGTTACCAGATTGTATACTAAAAATAAGCAATCTATTGGATCTTTACAAAGGGGAAGTTTAAGCCCTCTCATGTCATCTAGACCTTTGTAGTGTTAAAAAATGCCATTCAGAGCATAATATTTCTGCAAGGCTTGCCATGCAACTGAGGCACTTTTTTCCCCCAAACATAGGAAGGTCATATAAAAGACCTGAGCTAGGCAAAAAAAAACCTGCTTATACTGACAATACCTAGGATGGTGAGAATGCAAGACCTCTCTTGAGTTTCCCTGGTTCTCACAGATTTTCCAGGTAGGAGAGTTTCCTCTTCAGAAATGGCTGGAATTATCTAAAGTGATCTTTACCTTTTCCTTTTCACACTGATCCAGAAACACCATACCAGGTTACCTTGCTCGTTTCAGGGTTCAGTTCTGAAGGATTACTCACATAGGGTTGATCTTGGCCATAATGGTTGTGTGCTGGTCTCCAGAAAATCTGGTCAAGCAACCTTGAAACTCAAAGCTACTTTAAGAGGAGTTAAAGTCATTTGCTGGTATTGGCCTGTCACCCCCGTCCTGGGAGGCGACGCAAGAACGACACGGAGCAGCTCTGGTGGTAGCAAACTGAAAAAACTTTTTATTAAAACATCTGACTCCATATTTATATCTTTTTAAAATCCCAGTGTCATTGGAGGGTTGCAGTGCCACCTCCTCAATGCCACTGGGCAACCCAGCTGTCCGTCAGGTTGCTCGTCCTCCATAAAGGAATGCAAAACAATAAGTTATTTATCTAAAGTGCATGAGAAAGTTTGTGCAAAGAATGCAAACATCAGAAGGCTTAGTAAAACTTGAAATCAGGGCGACATTGGCCTCTATGAGAATCAATTCTGATGCTTTTCCTGGGTGGATTCCCTGCAGATTACATGAGAACAGAGAATTCCACAGAAAATTATATGTAAAATGAATATAGATCATAACTCACTGAATGCCAGATTCCCAGCACCCTATATCTAGAATTATCTGTGATTTCTGTGACAGCAAAAGTTACAGATTAATTTGGTATTGGTCAGAACACATTTCTCCTCTTCTTTATATGAGAGGAGACTTTATAGAAAGGCTGCTTATTAGAGCCTTAATTAAGGCTGTTTCAGTTCTCTGTGCATCTAGTGGAACAAAGATATAAAAGTAAAATTTTGTTACTTTCTCTGACTCATTTTGCCTTTTCCTGATGTGTCTTTACTCTAGTGGGTCAGTTGGCAGGTTCCTTGGTTGGGGTGATGGGGAGACTGTGTGAGTGGGAATGGCAGCTCAGGATCATACTGAGTGGGCTGGAAACAGCGTTGGGATCGATAGAGATGAGTCAGTGCACAAACTGCCAGCAGCCTGGGGGCTGTGTGGCTTTGGATATGGTGAGCTACAGTGCAGGGTCCTCATTCCAGTCAGTATTCCCCACAGTGGGATACAAGACATTCTCAGGAATGTGCATTTTTGCTGCTGCATACCAAGGCTGTTCACCATTATGTGCTCCTTACAAAAAAGAAGGGTGAAGTTTTGGAAATGCACCTGTGGCAGAGATTCCCAGGGCAGAGTGAACAGGCTGAGAGTCCCAGAACACAGGACTGTAACTGGGAGCTCCCCCATCCCGGCTCATGGGAAGTTAAAAGCGCTTCTTGCTTTGCTTTCTTTGGATCATTGGGTCAGTAGCATTCAAAGGCTTTTAGTACGTATTTGCCCACAGGAAAGTCATGACTTTTTTAATGGGTTCTCTGCTGCCAAATGCTAATTACAAGCCTGTGAGCGCAGTGTGCGCTTTCCCTTTCATCTTGGGGATATCCCAGCGTTTGTAAAGCAGCGAGTCAGCTGCTGTGCTCATGGACAAAGGGCTCGCCATTGTGCAGTCCCCAGCGCCGGCAGCAGCTCCTGTTCCCTGGGGCTGCCATGTGGAACATGCCCGGTGTCACAGCAGTCCCTCCTCGCTGTGCCCTCTGTGCCGCCCCCCTGCTCCCTCCCCGGTGGCGGCCCTGTCCCCCCTGTCCCCCCTGTCCCACCAGTCCCACNGTCCCCCCTGTCCCCTGCTCTGCCCGCAGCACCTCAGGCTGCCCCGGCTCTGAAACACCATCAGGGACAGGGATGGTGGCTCGGTTTCTGCTGCTGGAGTGACAGGGAGGCAAAACGGAGGGGAGGGAGAGCACAGGAGTGGGAGAAGGGTTAACATGGGGAGTGAGGGATGGAGCAAAGTCAGACAGCAGAAGGAAGGGAAGGAGCTGCGAGAGGTGGGCAGAGAGCAGAAGAACAGCGGCAGTGGGAAGAGATTGGAGCATGAATAAAAACTCCTTTGCTAATTGCACGGGGAGGTGGAGGGTGAAATCCAACAGGAAATGGTGCGAGTGTCTTTGTGACAAGAGCGAGGGGGATAATTAATGGGGATTTCTTGTGAAATAAGAAGAGGAAAACTGACCTGCTCCAAACAAAGCAGGGGAAACTGGGATGTATGACAATTTCCAATTCAAGTTCTCCTTATAGGTCTGTCAGCATGGACTAGTTCATACTTGGCAACATCAGCAATACCAAAACTAAGAGTTCAAAAGTCCCAACTCTAGCTCTTCACAGATAATGAACTTTTCTTTAAAGTAATATATTTTGGGTTCTCTTGGCATTCTCATGGGTTTGATGCCTTATATGCTTGAATCCTGTTTTCATGGAGCTACAAAATAATGTCAAAATTTGTCTGTGTTGTTCAAGAAATCCCCAGAGTTTAAGAACAGAAGGTTTACAAATGCACCACAACTGTTAAAAAAAATCGTGTGAGTTGGTATTTCACTGGACTGTGATTAACATGGACCATATTAGATTAGTTGAGGACTCCTGTGGTCCAGGAGCATTTTATCATCTGTATATTTGATGGCACACTGAAGTGGGTCTGTTTCCTGTTTGATATGATGCTGTATCTTGCCACAAGGGTTACAGAGTGCCAGAGCACTTGGCAGCTCCTCTCCCTGAGGAAGAGAGGCAGTGAGCCAGGAGGGAGGAGGAGTGCCCTAGAAGTTAAAACCATGAGTGAGATAAGGGGATACAATCACAGGATAATCATATCATGGATGGATAGTTATACAGCTTTCCTAATCTATCTTATCCACAAAAGTGTGGTAAAGGAGTGCTACCTCTACAGGGCTTTTGAAGTTAACACAATTACACTGCCAAGATAGTCATCTGCAATTATATTTTGTTTTCATGACATCTCTTAATAACAGAGTGACTGTGCAGCTCTCCAAGGCTGAGTACCCTCACACTGGACTGCTCCATTATCATCAATATTATCATCCCCTTAGCTTGAAGATGTTCCTAGAATACCAAGCTAAATGAGTAAAACCACAAGTAAGCCAGAAAGTTAAAGATGGTCTTTAACAGCAACTTTTACTCACTGGATGTATTTTTACCAGTAGCTATATAGGTAAAGAGTAATTGTTCTAGCAGCTACAAGTGTTATTAATACTAGGGACACAATACAGACATAATCTTAAGTTTGGAAAGCTCTTTCTACTGTAGATACAGAAGATTCATCAGAATAAAATGCTCTGAATAAGGGGACCTTTTTTAACACTTGTACTAGAACGTTTGTCATGATAAACTTCATTTCTGGATGAGATAAAGACTGACTGGAGACACAGGTATAAATAATGGCAGGAGTGAAAGACCTTTAGAAACTTCTCTGCAGCCTCTGCTGTATGTGACAGGAGAGTTTTTCCAAGGTACATACCTAGAGGCAGGGACATATAAAAATAAAAGAGTGCAAACCCCACCCAAACCATACACTGCCCTCCATGCACACTTCTTCAAGAGAGGAGAGGGAGGCAGAGATGATGGATGTTAGTCTTGTCAGTTAATGTGCTACTCAATGGAGTTTAGGTGCTATGGGGATGAAGGCAGCTTAAGAGCTTCTGTGGACTATGAAAGAATAATTCCATTACTGCCAAAGCATGTAACACCTGCTCACACAGGAGTTCTGACATCAGGAAGAGATTTTCAGCAAGGTCATAAAAAAGCTTCACATCAGAGGAGCTCAGATATGGTGATTTAAAAAGTCATGATAAAAGCAGATTAAATAGAAAATCAAAATTAAAATTGACTATCATGATGAAATTTAGGTAGAGAATAAGCTAAATTTATCTTCCTCAAATGAAGAAAGAAACAACCTAGCTGACACCAAACACTTTAGTAGAATAAGCCATCTTTAATTAGCTAGTAGAAAACAATTTACAATGTGTTTGTTGGTCCATCTCTCATTTACTAATATATATGTTCTTGAGCCTGCAAGCTGATTTTTTATGAGATAGTTTTTACGGATATGCCTAGTACCAGAACACTAAATCTGAACTTTTCATATGGCAAGAAAATCTTCTGATGTGTGAACTGTGATATATCTAGGGAGGGTGAAAACAAAAGGACACTCAAAATGGAAAATCTATGGTGGTTTATTTTTTAAAGACAACATAAGCCTGCTCTCCTCAGTACTTCCAAATTATTGGAGGTAAATGGCCTTTGTTCAGCATGTTGATGCTGGGAGACCCATCCAGAGGTGGCTCTTCCAGACACTGAAGTCCCACATATGAATTTGAGATACCAGATCAGAGCCTGTGAAAGCCCCCTACCCTTCAGTGTCATACACTCTGTTGGTTCTAACCCTCGTGCTCTGGGAGTTTAAATATCCTTTTTGTTTTGGCAGAACTCTTACATCTGTTTCAAATTACACAGGAAGATGATAATTTCATTAAATGCTTCAGTTAGATTTATAGAGAGTCCTAAATGCACTTTGTGACTGATACTGGACATTAATTCCTCTAGGTTTTGTTTGTGGAAAAGCTCACACTGTTATTACTCTTTGGTCAAAGGTTACACTTCCTGCTCTCTATCAATGCAGCCAGCATGTAAAGTGTCTTCAGATATTAGTCAGATCCCCATGTCACAAGAACCATGCTAGTGAGGACCTGCCCGTGGCTGTTGGCAAAGTTACATCTGCAGTGAGATGTGTTCCACTCGTCCTCGTACTGGGGACTAACTCTGTACTTTCATAGTCTGAGGAACTGGGGGAGTCTTTTTAATGGTCCTCTGTCTACTCATTCAGTCATAATCATCAGCTGTTGTACAGGTAGCCCATATAATAAATTGTGTGGCAATAATCACCTTATTAAAACCTACAAAATAAGAACAGTAAGTGTCTGTTCCAGGACAGTCTGTAAGGCAGGGCCCTGAAGGCATTCTGGTAAGGCAGTCGACCCTAAGTCTGCAGGAGCAAATGATCCCAGGCCATGTGAGGTAACACCCCATGCTGACTCCAAAAGAATTGTTTTTTAAAGTAGCCACAGAGTCATTTGTCTTTTCCACTTGGTCTAGTCCTTTTCTTCTTCTTCAGCTGTAAGAGTTCATTGTGACAGAAGCCCTGTGTGTTTGAAGCACCAGAGAGAAGATGCTCTGGAACTGAGCTACAGTTCTTAGACATCAGTTCGTGTGTCTGGGGTGGTTTGAAATATTTTCCATTCTAAAGACTACTTGTGTCAGCAAGGCAATGCTCTCACTGTTCCTTAACTTGGACCATCTTGGAAAAAAACAGCATCTTTCTGTATTGCCTTCTCTTTTTGTTCCCTGTCCAAGCTGCTGCAGCCCTTTTTGTAGTGGGTTTGGAAGAATATTTCCTCCTTTTATCCAGACACATCCTTGCTGAGGGTAAGTCCCTTTGAGTAAATAATCAGTCAGGACAAAATGTAATCTTATGTGGAGGTGGTTGTAGTTTCCCCTTTCAAAGAACTTTCTTTAAGGTATCTAGACAAAGCTCTCTGGGCCCATCCACTCCAGTAGCCCCCTCACATTTTTCATCCCCATTTTCATAATTGTTTCTTGAGATAAACCCTCCAAACTTACTTGATTCCCCTGGGATAAACCTTGAGAGTCAACTAATTTAGCAGAGTGAAATTTAACTTGCTGAAGGAAAGGATTATTAATTTGTTCTGTTTCCTTTTGTTGGGTTTTCAGTTTTCTTATTTACAAGTCATAGGTCGACATGGAAAGGATGAGGGAATATTACTTTCAAATATCTGCAATGTATATTTTGAAATGTAAATGTTGAAATAAAACACTCATCTGGTCTTTGGGTTTTTTGTGGGGTTTTTTTTTTGGTTTTTTTGTTTGTTTTTTTGTGGGTTTTTTTGTTTTGTTTTTTCTTTGGTTTTTTGTTTGTTTGTTTGTTTGTTTGTTTTTTGTTTGGTTGGTTTTTTGGTTTTTTGGGGGTTTTTTTTGTTTGGTTTGGTTTGGTTTGGTTTGGTTTTGGTTTGTTTTTTGTTTTTTGGGTTTTTTTTGCTTAAGTTCTGTGTGGTTTTGTTAGAGTTTTGCTGATCTCAGACATCATTGCTGGCATGACCAGATCACAAACATCTGGCATTCAGACAGCAGCTTTAAAAAAGAGAGGACTTTATACAAAATTAACTTCAGAAATCATTGTATTTTATGGAAAATATTTTTGGATATTTATTGTTGTCCTGAAGTCTGTTCCTAGTAATGATGCTGCCAGATTAATGTGCTTATTGATGCCTATGCAGTAGCACACAGCCAAGATCCCAGAGAATGAACCACAGGAGAGGTGGACATGCAGTATCACTGATGCTTTTTCTGGAATGATGATGCCTTAGGATTTTAGCTTTTATATTTTTCATATATTTGTAATTTTACTGTTCTTCAGTGTATAACTCTAAACTCCATACAGAGTGTTAGCTACTGGACAGCAAGGACGCCTCATTGTCTCAGGCTCCAAAAATGTAAACAAAAGTGAGTTTTGGGGGGTGCAAACTCGGGGTAAATGACTTCATTACCTGAAGCTGTAATTAGAAGATTAACCCCCAATATGCAAAAGGACAAAACTTATAAAAGTGTGAAAATCTGTGACCCATTGTCCATTTTAGGTGTAGCCCCTGGGGGGGCTTTGTCTGCCAGAAATGTACCTGAAGGCCCTTCAATAAATGTAACCACTTTAAATTCCCTTCATTTTGTCTGGCCTCTGTTTTTAGGTAGCCCTGAAAAGGCACCAATTACTATAGAATTTGGCCCCTACCTGTGGAAAAACATGTTATGTTGGTGAGATGTCAACTTCTAAAAGCATAGTGACTATTTTAAAGCTTCAGTGTTAATGATCTAGAAGTACACCTTACACACAAATAAAAATTTAATTTAAAAAAAGTCATTACATTTTTTTGTGACTAAATTAATGAAGATACTGTATTGGTTAAAGGGAAGATTAAAATATTATGTTATGTTTCCATCAACATGAGTATGGATGAGAAATCTGCAAATAGTAATAGCTAAAAGAACAGTCAACGAGTCCAGTTTTGGGAAGAGGTAGAATTTCCAAACATTTAAGTACAAATGTGAACTTGAGGGCATTTGATATTGAACAATTCAAAAAAAGAAAACCTTGTTTAAGGGAAGAAATAGAACATGATATAGGTGGACCTGATTTCTGCTCAGAAATTCCACAGGAAGTAGGCAACAAATGTTTTGCTGCAAGAGGAATATTTGGGGCTTACCACAAATACTAAATGACATCAGTGCTTTCAGTGCTGACAGAAGTGCCAGTTGCTCTGAGCTGTGCTTGCACGCCTCGTGCTTGTCATGATACATCACTACACAGATGTTTTGCACCAAAAAACAAAAAGGAATTTCTTTAAAGTCATCTTTTTGACTATGTTTTCAGAATCATGAATTTGCAGTAAAACGAAAATGGTTTTGAAATGAGAAGTGAATATGGCTAAGAATGATTTACCTAAATACTCTACCTGACTACTTGAATCACATTTAACTCTGCCTTAATCTGACACAGAATAAGAGGTCAAGATATTTTCTGGACTGAGTTTTACAGTTTGCAAATTTAGAGGCAGCACTAAAACACAGCTAAGTGTATCAACTCACTGTTCATTTTTTAAGACCCTTTTTCTGTCAATTATTTTTCAAGTGAAATAGTTTGACGTCACTCTATTTTATGATGATTTAAGTTATTTTGATCTCTGATGGTTTCATAAAGTTGCCCATCAGCTTGTAAGCAAGCATTAAGATGAAGTTCATTTTTTTGTTGAAGCTTTTTTTTCCTTGACTTCTCCACTAGTCCATATAAGCTCTTTTACTGTCCTTGCCACATTGAGAACCAACCAAAAGTGCATCAAACAACTAACATTGATGACTAATTACTAACATTTCACATGAGGTCTGTCCTTTCTTTAGTCCTCTTCTTGGAGAGAAGATTGCATGCATAATGGAATATTTTGCTTTGGCAGAGTTTTTTTGTTTAAATATGTAGGGTTTGGTGGGGGTGGTATATGTATGACGTGTTTATTTGGAAATTGAATAATTGTGTCTTGTACTTAGAGCAGAACTTGGTGATATTTCTGCTGATGTTTGCTACCACAAAAGTTCATTCTTGGATGGGTCTTGAAGTGCTGGGTTCTTCAAACACAAACATTGTCCATTTAAAGACATTGCCTGGTGTCTGAAACCTCATTATCTGTGCTCCAGGAGTCAGGGTAGGCAATAGAGGATTGGGTTTGATTGACCTTGGGTTATAACAAATCTTTCCATGCCATCCTTTCTGATAAACATGGAAGTATTTTGGGATATTCTTTTGGTTCTTGACATTGTGTCTGCTCGCTATGTCAGGCTTCTGTTCCATATTCTGCAACCACCTTGAAAGCTTCTTTTGAAGAAATGTATTGATTTTAAAATTGCTCTCTTGACTTCTTTATCATTGTCCATTTTTATTTAATTGATTTTCTTTCTACATAACCTTATGGAGGCTCTGTGAAGTAAGAGAGGAAAAAAAGACAAGCAACTACCAATAGCTGGTTTCTTGCTTCTGGTTAAACATCCCATGACATTTCTCAAGGACCAGCTGATAGTGCTAATTTTTCCAATCAAATTGTGTTTGACTAATAATGCTTTTATCCCCTCTAAATTATGACTGGATCTGTGGCATCAGTATTCTCTTGTGTTGTGCCTGTATGGCATATTATATGCTACTGCTGCTAGGTGTTGTTAAAACATGATAGTGTGTCCTCTTAGGGAATTTTTAAGCCAGGCAGAACAGCTAATGTGCACATGTTTGAGTGTACAACACCCACATACATTCTCATTCATACATAGGCAGCAGTCAGTAATAAAAGCACTTAACTGCTAAATAAATTGAAAATAGTATTAATACAATACATGTCCAAACAGAATTGATTCTGTGTATTTTATAGCATCTGCTATTGCTCCCTGTTTTCAAGCTATTAATGTGTTCAAGTCTGCATAATAGTGTTATTTACAGATACAATACTGGAGTCAGTCTGAGAGTGCCAATATTGGCTTATTTATCTAGTATGAAGTTTTGTCAGAGATTAACCATATGTGAACAATACCTTGTAGTCTACATTTCTGAGGTATAGATTATTATTTTCAGTCCACTGTCTCCATTTTCTATCAACTGCAACAAAAGTCTGTCTTCTTTTCCTTGAATTTAGTAAAATCTACTGAAGCTCAACATCAAACGTGAAGTGCCAGTGTTATGAGGATAGTGGTGACTTTAAAGTTATGGAAATTTACTAAACTAACTCTGTAGTAGGAGAAATGTCTTCTTGCCCCTCTCTGATTTCTATTACATTACAGGAGCATAGCATGCCATTATTCTGTATTTACTCTTTCTATCTAGTTCATTTACAAACATAAGGCACAAGAAAGCAGTGATTAGTATATATAGGTATGGAAAGACATGTTACCTGTTAATGTAATGAAGCAGCATAATTCATTCTTTGCTGTCTACATTATGTAGAGGGAAGCAAATGTGCATTAATCATGCAGAAAGCAGGAAATTGAGATGTATGGAAGGGAAGAGTGATATGATACAGGAACCCATCCCCCAGCCTCACAGAGCTGGCAACAGGTCCATTTTTGAATAATGTATATTTTGACAGACTTGTCATTTGACAGACAGGGCTGACCAGAAGGGATGTAAGGAAGCAGCTAGTTATTAACAAGAAGAAGGAGTGAACAAAGCATTATTACATCTAATGCAACATAATACTGCCCCAGTTAGCATCTGCTAATGTGGAGGTGCTGGCTGACAGGTTTCAGAGAGCAGCCATCCACGGGGGCTCACCAGCATTTGTGGTGAGTGCTGTGTCCTGCACAGGCTGCTGCCAAGGCTAAGGCTGCTCAGCATGGCTGGGTCCCAGCTTCCCAACAGCCCTGCCCTGCACAGCTCCTGCATGGAGAGACACAGAGAGGGGAAGGTGGAAGGCATCTGTCCCTCGAGACAAGGGCGGGTGCCAGGCTTGTAGTGACACTGTTGGCAGAAGCAAAGTGCAGCCTGCCAGATGCCACCTGTGCCAAGAACCAGGGCACAGCCTGCTGGGGCAATGCAGCAGGGGGCTGAGACCTGTGCTGAGAGCAGAGAAGCAATATAAGCTCACAGCTCTTCATGTGTGGTGTGTGCCCATGCTTCACACGTCCACGTGGCTCACAGAGGGAGACAAACTCGTTCAAAATCCGCTGTGCCAAGCGGAGCAGCACTTGCACATTTCTCACTAAAACTCTGGCCCCGGGGTGCAGGACCAGCCTGGCACTAGCTGTGCCAAGGCAAGCAAGACAAAACCCTGGAGTCTGCTCAGCTGGTCCCCATCAGAGCCATGTCTTGGCATCCATCTTCTGCCACCCTTTCCCCAAAGCACAGCATCAGGGCAGGACCAGCGAGGCAGTATCCGGGTGCCGCTTCCTGGCTGTACCCCAGTTTCCTCCAAGAGGGGGTGTCACACTAGCGCTGCTTTGACAGGCCTGAACTCTTCATTTCTGAGGTCTTTTGGAGGGCTGTAGTCCCTTCACCACACACAGATTTGCAGAGGGAAGACAAGAGCTGAGTGGAAGCTGGTCTGCACCCTGGTACAGGGTACAGCTTCCCTGTAACCCCTCTGCTGTTCCCAGCGGTGCATGTTGGTGCAGGTGGGGTGTGAGAGTGAAAATCATGACTTTTTCAATCACTGATTTGTGAGCTGTTATTCCACACTGGCCAAGGCAGATGTTGCTGAAGGTGCCCACCATATAATATAAGCTTCTGCTTGATTATATTTTATTACACAAAAACGCTGTATGTGACATTCATATATACTTTTATATACATATGTACATTTATACACACTTTGAATTGAATAAGGTCATAAAAATTGTAAAGATTAAACATAAAAGGAAAATCACAGAAAAAGCAACACCTGCCTAGCATGTTCAGTGTTAGTTTTTTAACTGCTATCTATTTTTCTACTAGTTGTCACTTAAGGAAAGTCATTTTTCTTTATTATGACTGTCAGAAAAAAATGATCACTGTTTATTTAATTGCTGGTTTATTTCCTTTTCTCCTCTCAGCTCTGGTTTTTATCTGTCTCAATTTTAGATTTAGTTTGTGGGAATGTATTTTGCTTTTCTATTTCCCCAAATTCCAAAGTTCTTCCTACTTAAAAGAAACCAAATACATCTTTCAAAGTGAAAGATATTTATCTTGCCTAGGTAGTCTCATACCCAGGCAAACAGCATATAATAAAAATAAATCCAAATGGAGAAAAGTGGTGCTTCTGAGATCACAGGCATAAGTGTAAGATAACTCTTAAGCCCTTGTACTGGTTATAGGTAACAGATCCTTACATTTAGTTTTTTATTAATTGGTTTGGGGCTGTTAACTGGGAGCTATGGCTCCGTTACTGGCAGACAGGACTAAGCTCTGTTACTCTGCCTTGATTTTGATCGTTCTGCTCTTCTTTCTCTCTTCCCATTTTCCCCATAGCTTCTCTCACATCAGGACAAAATCTGCAGGTCTGTACTGTTTTGCTATAGAAAAATTATTTTTCAAGAGCCCCTGGATGATATTTCCAGTCACTTTTTTGCCACATCATTTTGTCTCCAGCTGCCAGAAGAAATTTGAAATGCATCATAGTCACTTCTCAAACTGATAACATGTGAGAGGTCCAGAAGAAATTGTTTATACAGTTTCTGACCTAGTATGTCTTGTAATGCTGCTCTGTGTCATGTTCCATAGTTTTATGTCCTAATCTGACATTATGAGATTACATAATGCATTCAATCTTTAAACAAGTATTCCTTTCAAATGTTTGACAGAGTTATGGCACTTCAGATATTATTTCTTATTATGGACAGATAGGTCAAATCTGCAAACAATTTAATGGCCATACATTGCTACCCTTGTCAAATCAATCCTCCTAGCAAGTGTGCTATCAGCAGAAGAAACATTTAGAAGCCTAATCCTTCAAGGTGCTAAACATACTGGTGCTCTAAACTCCAAGCAGAGCTGAGGGCTCTCAGCACCTCACTGGAGAAGGGCTCCAATTAACCTACTTTCACAGTAATCCTGAATGCAGGGACTTCCTGCACATATGTTAGGATTCAAACTGCCCTTCAGATTTACTCCACTGAAACCTGAGAAGAAGCTATGCAACCATGGACTAAAATGGCTCCATATGCTTCTTGGCTCCAGTATGTGCTGAGAATTTGTTTTTTTCTTTCTCTCAGCTGAGAATGCTGCTCTCAGTTCCACAGAGCTTCAGAGAAATGTGGTATTCTCATTAACACTTTAACCCTGATCCCAAATAAATTACCTCATACCACCATTTAGCTTAGTGGCAGCAGGCACATTGAGAGGATTTGAGGTGTCAGAAAGGGACCAAAATTGACCCCAGGATCTTAGAAAATAAGTGTTTCCTTGTTTAAAGAATTGGAGAGAAGAACAGTGCCTGAAATGCACATAGCCTTGTGGAGAAAACATTGATATGATTATTCCTCAAATTATTCTAGGTTGTCCAAGGAAGGCCTGACAGATCCTCCTGCTTCCTTTGCTGGAGCAGTGCCCTTGTGTATGTGTATGTTAGCTGAAATGCTGTCTGTACAGGGAGATCATTGGCCTCTCATTTTATCTGGTTTTCTGTGTAATTCAAGGGGAATTCCTCTCTGATTCATCCAGACAAAAGTCCTAATGTAGGAAAGAAAGATCCAGATGCTGGACCTGTAAGACTTCCAGGACACTTCTACTTTTTTGAAGGTATCATGGAAACACCAGCTTTCATTTCAGAAAACCATAATGCCTGCCATATTCCTGCTTCCCTCCCAAGCTGCCAGTTTCATGCCTTCTTTCTGCATATGTATCACAATTCCCATCTCCTGATGTGCTGTGAAGGCCATGACACTTCCCGTGGCCGGGAGAGCGCAGCGAGGGGCCAGGCAGCGCAATCGGCAGCAGATGCCGCCAGACCCAGCACCGGCGTCCTGCCCCCATCTCCCCTCTGCTCAACCAACACCCTTTGGACAAGTTTCCCTGAGAAGCATTTCAGATATGCAGTGCAGAGCTGAGAGAGAAGGATCAGGGTCATGACCAAGAAGTCTGAGAGGGAATGTTTGCGCCTGGGAGGCACCGGGCGGTGCGGCGTGTTCCCTCAAGCCTCGTGCAGGTGCACTGAATAAATCAGCCCGAGATTGCTTGAAAGTATGCAGGAATTTATTTGTAGCCAGGGGAGCATGTAATAAAGGGTGTCTGGGAATGAAAAGCGGGTCAGCACCAGCCCTGTATGGTTGTGGACATTAACAGTCTAAATCAGGGAATATGGGGCGCTTGTGGGGACCCTCAGGTGGTCTCGCAGTACCAGTTGAGAGAGGAAGATGATCAAAACACAGCTCTGCACTTGGACCCTGCTCTTAAGTCAGACTTAATAGGAACAAGCCCTCTGAATATACTGACTGCAAACGATGATTTGTTTCTTACTCTGTAGAGCCTTGCTGTGAAGAGCCCCGGAGCCATGACATATAAAAAGGGGGGAAAGGCTTAAATAGGAACAGAGAAAATAAATTCCATGTCCTAATGCTGGCTGTTTAGATAAGTGGGGTTGTAAATGAAGAGTTTTAAATATTTCTTCACTGTAACATGATGTTCCCACTTGATAGGAAGACATTTGTGTTCATGGAAAAACAAAATCAATATGCACTTATTCCAATAGATTGTTTCAATATTCCAGTAAAAGTTCATTTTATAAAAACAGATTAGTGATGAAGTAGCATTCAGCTATAATACCACACAGGTTTTGAGTAGTGATATCAAAGCTAATTTTACCATTTAATGTGAGTGAATCAGCACAGTGGGAAATACCTTTTGTAGCACATTACATATTTACAATTCCTTCCTATATATTTCCCTCTTTCTTCTGAAGAGAGTTCATTGTGTTTTCTTCTTCCTATTCCAGTCTATTACACCTCTGTGGACTCCTCTGAGTCTGTGTACAAATATGCATGTACACACAAACTCTCTTTAAGCTGATTTCAATAACTTTGGCCCATGAATAAGTAGGAGTGCTTGAGTCTCAGTAAAGCCACACTATAGAAACAGAGAAGGTTTTTTGTGAAATATTTCCAAATGTGTTAAGTAGTTCTGGATTCTTCTAGGAAGTTCATAAGACGGGACATGTCAGAAATGAGCGTAGTGAAACTGGAGCTTAAACATAAGCAAAACAATTGCTTTAGCATTATATATGTGTGCCATTTCTGCAATTACCCACAACAGCAAGATGTATCCCAAGGGCTTGAGACTCTGCTTTGCAGTTGAGATTCTCTGCTTGTTTCACAGTCCAACAGGTTGTCTGTTGGTTTGGGCCATACAAATCACTGACTCCTAAGCCTGTGGTGTCTCTGATGGCTATAAGTGAGAAACTATTTATGCTTTTCCATTCACATATTATTAGAAACACTACAGGTACATTCAGTACAACTGGGCTATCTGATTAAACTCTTTTCTTATTCTTTGTGTGATCTACTACTCGTTTAAATATTTAAATGACTGCTAACAATTTAATACAGGTTATCTTGATCACACAAATATAAAGGGATTTGGTTGCTCAGTGTAGGTATTTGTATCAGCTCTCACAAATACACTCACAATGACTATTGACTGAACTCCTGGAAACAAGATCTCAATGAGTAGTTTCCTTTATTGGCTAAGTGGCTGTTTCTTCATGGGGAAATGTGGAAATGCATTTATAATCTAGGGAGAATTTCTTAAGAGATGTGTGACCAAGGAGATTGTAATCTGAATTTCCAGATAGCTGAAGCAAAGAAGGACCAACAGAGTCACAGCTTCAGAACTGCTGGTAGGAGGTGACCACTGGGGCCAGAAATTGGAAACCAGGACTAGGCTGGCTTGTAATTTTTCTTACCTTGGTTTGTCTTTTCTGAGACTTTTTTCACTTACTAGTGGAAATGTCTCAAGAGCAGAGAAGTTTGCCACAAAAGCAAACCTGGAGATGATGTGAGGCATGTAGGGCAGATTCTAGTGTGGAGCTAGTTCTATTTAGCTGGAAGTCTGTTGTAATTCTGAAATGCTTAGAAATGTAAGCATTACATTCAAATGGGATGTTGGAAGCAGGTTGTTGCTTGCAAGTTTGTTCCAGCCTGCAAGCCTGCTAGAGCTTGTGAATTTAATTTTAGCTCTGGAACTTGCTCCAGTTTTGTAAGGTTACTGAAAACCTGAAAGAAGCCAGATTTCTTACATGCACCAAGAAGAGTATGACAGCATTTTCTCAAGAATTAAGACACACCCCCCACACACATCCCCCCCACCCCAAAAACAGTTCCCCCCAGCACCAAGGGCTTGAACCAGGTTTTCCCACATGTCAAACACATGCTGGACCATTGCTATTTGATAGCAATCATTCCCCACCCCTTTCATCCCAGGAGCTACAAGGATTTAATCAGTGAGTTTTTTCCAGCCTCAGAAACCAGGAGACACAAAGAAGACAGGAGCCAAAATTTCTTGGTGCTGCAATTCATATTGTGCCTGCTTAGCTTTGTCTCTGCTGCCTTGCATTGCAAATTAAAAAAAAAAAAAAAAAAAAAAAAACCTGTTTCAAAAGTTAGAGCAGTGTTGGTTTGACTAACAGCCTGCTCCTTGCAAAGAATTTGTATTTCAGCTTATTGAACATTCATTATGTATCAAGTACTCAGCCTTGTAAAATTGATCCAGGAAAGGTTTGCTGCACCAGCTGTGCCCCTGCCTTGCTGGCTGTGTGTGGAAGAGTGCATTGCTTTTGCTCCACACTCCAGCAGATAGCACAGCTAAAGTTCCCTGAAGCAGCCTGAGAGTGAGGGCACCAGAACAGCTCCTTTCCTGACCATTAATTTAAACATCATGCAACCAGTCAGATGAATCTGCCCTTCTTTGCAGCTCTTGTTGACATTGCTGTGCTCTCAGCTCCCTTGAAAGTCACCTCCACTCAGTAGCGCATCTTCCTTTAGAGTCCCTGATAACCCACAGGCTGGCTCATTTTGCCAACAGAAGTGTCACACAATGGTTTGGGTCAGAAGGGACCTTAAAGATCAGTTCCAACCCCTTGCCACATGCAGGAGCACCTTCCATTAGACCAGGTTCCTCAAAGCCCCATCCAGCCTGGCCTTGAACACTTCCAGGAATGGGGCATCCATAGTTTCTCTGGGCAACCTGTTCCAGTGCCTCATCACCCCCAAATCACACAGCCATCACTGCCTGGTATCAACAGATTGCTGTTATAAACAGAGCTGACACAAAAGCAGCAGGCATGGCAACACCCCACGAGACCACAAACATATCTCTCATAGCCCTCCTCTCTGAGGCTGTCCCACAGCCTGGATGGGTTTTCGTGGTTTTCTTAATTTTGATCACATGTCAGAGCTGAGAGTGGCACATGAGCCTTGAAAGAGCCCTTTGAACATGCCTGTGTAGGCAGCCTCATCTCAGCACCAAGCCCAACTGCTCCAGAGCAATGTGCATTTTAAGGAGAAACAGCTTTGGCAGTCCATCAGCTTTCCTCTGTTGCTGCTGCATATTTTATGTCACCACTGTATTGCAAAATAGATACTCCATATTATGAAATTAATATTGGAAATATTTCCTCTGCAGTTTATGGACTTTATTTGTGCTTTGTTTTCCTGAGATTATCTTATTTTTGCCTCTGAAGAACTAATAGTATTATTATCAAGGGCAAACAAGCCTGGAATTAATCTGATTTAATCTTTAATTATTACTTATGATGGGTTTTAGATTACATACCAGTATTGTCAAATGCCATTTTACAAGCTAGAATGGAGAGATGCACAGTGAGCTGGGGCACTGGGATTTCTCTGAGATGGCCTCAGTGAGGTTTTTCAGCAGTGGCAACAGCCATTGTGTGTTGTGAGGTTTGGTTTAAATTGCTGTTGCTCTAATCAAGCAAGCAGGGACAGCACTTGGACAGGAAGCTGAAAAAAATATAAAAATTTTAAATCTGAGCTGAGAGCACCCACCTGGATAATTTCATAGTGATCACAGCTCAGGCATCCCAGCCTTCCTCTTTGGCAGCAGCCGTTGTCTGGAAGGTCACACGGAGCATCTGCTACAAAAAGGAATAAAAGAGAAACTGAAAGATTAGTGCACATGTGTTTGGTATCATCTCTGTGAAGGCAATGGGGCATTTCTGTGGCTTCTTTTAAAAGCTGGTATGGTTGAGTTTCCCCCTAGAGCACACCTGGCTGCCTGGCTTGCAGAAATCCTGAGCAACACAGATGAAATTTTGGGCTCTCTGAAGTTGCAGATAAACTGCAGTTGGTATCAGTGAGAGGGAGGGAGTGAGACTTAGATTTTTCCCTAGTCTACTTCTCACCTGCCCTGAGAGCAAAGGCATGGATCTGGCTGTGTCAAACATCCTGCTTTGAAAGTCTGCTTGGGATGTGTCCCAATACTACACAAATTGGACACAAGAATTCACTCGTTCAGGGTAACAAAAAAAAAGACTTTTATTTTGCGACCTCACCTTTTTATAGAATTCCTAAAACAGCCAGGGATTGGAGGGTGAAGTTGCCACCTCTCCAATCACATTGGTCAAGACACCAGCCCATCACTTTTATCTGACTCCAAGAAATGATTATTTACATGAAAGTGCATGAGAAACTTTGCTACAAAAATGCAAACAATCAGAAGGCTTAGAGAAACTGCAAAAGAACAGGGCTACAGGGATGCTGAGGGTGACCTGAAGAAGTTGAGTGCAGGCCTGTGAGCAATCCATTCCTAGGAGGACAGTGATAGTGCACAGTGAAATAGCCATGTCTTCATGTAGGGAACTGGACACATCTTTTGAGATCATTTCCAGGCTTCCTATAAAGGAAACCCTGCAGTGAAGCCCTGATGTTTGGCACTGTGGCATCAAAATCAATAGCAGGGCAGCATCATTCTGTTAAAGATGGGCTTGCAGACCCTGGGATAGTGCTCTCCTCAGTGAGGTTATGCTTTCTGCCTTACTCCAGATTGGGGAGGGATCTGGAGCTGTGTCCTCAGGTCTAGCAGGGTTGAAAATACCTGATTTCAACTCACGTTATCCAGTAGGACAAATTGCTTTTCAATTTCTCTTTTTCTTGTTTTTTAACTTTAAGAGTGATTGCAATAATGGAGCTGAAGGATGACCAAATATTGAATGCAAATTGTTTTATTTTAAAAAGGGCTTTATAACTCTTGGCAAGTCTCAGACAAATCATTCCTAAAACCTCCTAATTGCTTATGGCTGTCCACATTTGAAATTTTGTTTACACGAAGATTTAGGAGTAGTGCTAAATAATTACACGGCAGGATAATCTGTTCTTTTTATATAAGATTAGGATAATTTTAAATCTATCCATGGAGTAGTTCAGCAAAAACTGTTCTTCAGCAGCTATTTTGGGTCAGCTCAAAGCATAGTCTATTAGAGGTATTACTTCTGCTGCAGAGTAATGAATCATATTTGCAGTCACGAAGTCACTTGTGTAATTGTCATTAACTATAAAGAATACAGGGCTATTTAAAGAATTTCAAGACTGTCTGATGTTCTGGAAGACACTGTTTCTCTGGAGAGAAAGGGTAGAAGTCCCTTATCCCAGCTGTTCTCAGTGGTTTAAATGGAAGAAAGGGCACTGTGGGGGTTTGTGCAATGGGATATTGTCATGCTTTTGCTATTTCTGTATAAAATGAAAAGAGGGCTTCTTAATTTGGAAAATTGACTTGTAAGCAGGGTTTAAAAGTATAGCAGAACTCCTCTGCATATTAAAGCCTTGATTATTGATTTTAAAACCATTCTCTTTGATTATTTATTCTGAGCCCTGTGTTAACACAGGACTTAAACCCCCTATTGCAAATCAAAGCAGAAACTCTGAAAATACTGATTGTTGCAGAAAATTCCCTGGTGCTTCATTTGACAAAAAGATGGATTAGAACAAACTCCAGAGTGTTATTATTACCCCATACATGAAAGATTGTTTCTTTTATTTGTATTAATTACTGATTAGTGCTTTCTGTATCTTCAACTCTTTCAGATCTTTTGAATGAGATGTATTGCTTTCCATAGTTTCTTATCTAAAGGGAACCCTGACAGAAAACTGGTGTCTAGCCACTGTGCACAAGGAAGCCATTGTGCTGAGACACTGTTCTTCAGGGGAACCCCTGGGTGAGATTCTTCGAGAGGTAAAAATAAGTTCACAGGTAATAATGCAGACAGATCTTTTTCTATCCAACAAAATTCTCCTGAGTAAATAGATAGTTTTAAATTGAAGCACAGAAGCAGAAGGAAGCTGAGTGTGTGGGGCTCCTGGGTTGTGTGGTGCTTGGGAGCAGCCTGGAGCTCACAGCAGTGCCAGCTGTAGGAGGAGCATGAGGCAGTCCCTTGTTGGATGCTGTTCCAACCCTGCCGGGCTGCCCAAACCACTCCTCTGGGCAGACTGGCACTGCTGGTCCTGTCTGCCTGTGGAAATGTTGGGGGCTTTCAGTTACTTGGAAAGAAACCCAGCAGAGTGGCTCCCACCCCAACTGGGACAGAAAGTGGGACATGTCCTGGCCAAGAGCATCAGGGACAGGGTGGCTTCTGACTGCCAAGTGCCACATTCCCCTGGGGCTGGCAGCTGCTCCCAGTCCTTGCAGCTTGGTGTTCCAGGGTCTCAGCTGGGGGGAGAGTCTGCTCACACAAATCCCCTGAGTCTCACTGCTCAGAGGGAGAAGAGGCAAAGAGATTCCCTCTTTGCCTGGGGAAAGGCACTTGAAGAAGCAGCAGTTACACAGGGAGGTGGAGGAGGTTGTGCTTAAGAACTTGAAAATATTATTGAGCCCTTGTTTCGCTGTGGAGATTTCAAAACAGAAAACTCCAAGCCAGGTTGCCAAGAGTTAGGGCTGCAGGTTCAGCAGCCTACCTGAGCATTAGGGAAAAAAAAAAAAAAAAAAAGGTTTCCTGACGTTCAGCGGTCTGGTTTTTATATGTTTTCTTCATAAAACAAAGTGTTTCAGATGCTAGGAAGTGAGGCAAGGTATCAATTAAGGTATCAATTAACATGAGGCCAATGTTTTGTCAGATGACTGCATGAAATTCAGTGATGAACCTTTCGTGGTCCAGGTTGTGTGAAAAAGGGTAGTTTTAAAATAGCTTGTTGTACGTCATCAGTTGATATGTCATTTTCCATAATTCATGAGCACTGGTGCAAGATTAGACAATGGAGCCTTGAGTGAGAATTCATTAATTTCCTCCATGGTTTTAGAAATGTCAGAGGTGCAAAGCTGAGAATAATAAAAGTCAAACTCCTTAGATATATCTACTGTGCTAGGAAGAATATTACTCTGAGCATCTCTGATAGTATACAGTGTCTTAGTGTGCATGTGTCTTTAATTGGTATGCAAGGAGTTTATCTGCTTTACTGCCTGCACTTATCAGAAAAGATATAAAATGGGATGGTGATAATGGCTGCCTTCAAAGAAAAAGATATGTTCTTTCAAGGGTGTAAGTGCAATAAATCTTTCTGCTTTAAGGGCTCACTGGAAGCAGAAAGATTCTGTTCTGCTGACAACTGAATGTGGGGAATTTTCCCAGGGGAAAACAAATCACATTTCTCCATTCAAAATATAGAAAAAAAATCACTGAAATGTGATACTCCAGAATGTATATTACAGTGTTTCCCACTGAGTCCTTTACCAATTAAGCACACTTACAGTTCTCAAATGGTTAATTAAAGGTGTCTGGCACTGAATATGTTTAGAATACACTTGTGAACTCCCACAGTAATCTGCAGTTCAAATTTTAAAAAACAAAAGACTAAAAATAAGTGGTCAGCTTTAGGTCTTTTTTTAAACTATACTGCAGGAATTAATTTGCCAGGAATAAGAGAGACAATGCTGAGGTCATTGCTATTCCAGAACCATTCTGCACGTCTGTGGAAAGCAGAGTTAATACTACTGGTACCTACCGCGTCTCGAAGGGACCTTTTGTGAGTCGAAATCATTTTATTTACTTTAGAAAAGCCCACATTATTCATAAGAATCAAATGTTGTGCCTGACTGTTATAGCAAAACAAAACAGACAAGGGTGTTTTAAATTAATCTGTCAGTATGGTGCTTTCCAGTGCTCACTTTGTTCATGCAGCCAGCAACTGATGTTAGCATGAATTTAAATAATTCTTCTTGCTCTGAATAATGACCGTGAAAGTTGAGTAATGGTATCTAGGAAATATCCAAACTTTTGAGGAGCTGCCTCTTATCTAGGACTGTTTGCTTGCTCCTCATCTCCCCCCACCCCTAATTGCAGGGGGGTGTTCCACACAGCATATAACTAAACATAATACAATTTGATTTGTGTTGCAGCATTCTCCAAAGAACAAATCTGTAAAATTACAGCATGTGAAAGCTTAACACAATGATATAAAATGGCAGTGGCACGGTTCATATCTTAAACTGACAGACTGATGGTGATTATTGCAAGGACAATGCCCTGCATATGTCAAACGATTTGCAAATAATTTATGTCACCTTATCCTCCATTATTGTTTTTGCAGAGGACATAAACTGTGTCACTAATATTAAACTGTCGGCAAAAAAAAGCCTACCTCAGCTCTTTCCAGGCTGAGAATGCAAAGACATCTGCACAGAGACAAACATGCATATGGCCATCATTTGTCCAACATCTTACACATTGTGAAGGTTTTTTACTTGAAATGCCAACCTATGTGGCAGATGATGTATGTGTTTCTTCAGTCCTGTGATTACCAGCACAGAGCTGCTCTGCAGTGCTCTTCACCTCATCAGTTCCACAAGCTGCACTCCAAGGTGTGTGAAACATTTGCAGGGAGATGGCATCTGACATGCAGCAAGGCAAAAGCATTCTGGTGTGAATATTTGACTCCAGATTTTGTTCAAATCAGGGTCAGATTCTGACCTGGAGAAATTAGTGTGGGTAGAGATTTAGCACTACAAAATAGCAATTTGAAAACTGGAATGAATATATTTTAAAGATGGGGAAGCAGAAGAAAGTGGTGCTGTCTCCTGGGTGACTCCCAAGGGGCTGTGAAGGAGAGGGGAAGGGGGAGGGCTTTATAAATGACCTGGGCTTTATTCTTTTGGAAATAAGCAGAGGACAAGGCAATCTTAGTAATTTCTGTTTGTTAAGTTGCATCATCTCAACTGCCGGGTTCTTTGTTTAGGTTTTGATGGTTCATTTATTACTACCAAGAAATGCCTTTGAAGAGTGATTTTCAGAGTCTGTTGTGGTTAAAGAAGCAGCAAAGAATGCAGTGTGGTGGTTGGAGCGTGGAGCTGGGAAACGAGCCTTCAGCCTCCCGCTCTAGATTTTGCCCTGCTCACATTTGGGACAAATTACTTGCAACTGCTGTGGCTTGATTTACTCTTACGTCAGGCAGGTTTTTCTGTGTGACTCATCCAGTTGGTTAAATTCACCAAGTATTTCATAATCTTCAGCTGGAAATCACTCGTTTGATTGTAGATCAGTGACCTTTCAAAGAAGATGCATCAAATAGTTTCTGTTGGCTTCAGTGCAAGAGATGGCTCCAAATCACTGCGGTGAGAAGGACAATGCACTGACAAACTCTCTGAGCTAAGAACTGGAAGGGAGCTCCATTCTCTTACTGCCACTAGTTTTTCCTCTTTTGGACGCCTCATTTAAGCATTTTGCACTTTTAACTCCCTCAGGAGTGAAGAATCTTCTCCTTGCCCTTCCAAGCTTTTCTCAGCCTGCTTCTCATTAAATCAGAGTTTATGACTACATTGATAATTTTTTAGTGTTATAAGACATAAATGCCAATGAAATTTGAGAGAACTGCATTATCTGTATCAGTTTTAATCTCACTTCCCATTCTTTCAATGTTGAATTTTGTCAAGCTTAAAAAAATCCCAGTTAACACCAATTACCTTGTTATTGCAATTGTTTGTGATTACTGAGTTAGAAAGCAAATTTCAAGCATTTTAATTTTTTGGAAACAAAATGTGTTTCCTGTGGCAGCAGCTTTTGGACTCCCTATAGATACACAAAGCAGAAGGATGTAAGCTTGTAGGATGACTCTCTTTGCCTAAACAAATCCTTGAAAGCATGATTGTTTCTCTACTCACACTACAGGGATTTTACTGGCACAAGAAATGTCTTTCAAAGCAGAGGGAGGAATAGAGTCCACAGGTGTGAAAACCTTTCCCAGGAGTGGGACCCTTCCTTTTCTCAGCGCAGGAAGACCCTGAAGCATGAGAAAGGGCAAGGGAATCACAAAGGATATCAGGGAGAAGGGGCAGCAGGATGGGCCCCAGGAAGATGCACTGAACCAAATGAAAGCGCCTCCATAGAAACAGGTCTGCAGGAGCTGTCCTGTGTGTGTCAAAAGCATTTCCATCAGGTGACGGGCAGCTTTTCCCACAGCAGTGGCTTTGGGCTTTGCCTCAAATGTGCTTTGGCACAACAGCAAGACCTTTGCACTCGCATTTGCATGTAATACACAAGTCATGGTGTACACAAGCCTGTGGTCTTTACACACACATGCAGAAACCTACCTGTCTTTTGCAAAATGTTACAACCTACAACAAAACATGCTGGAAAGTTTATTTAAGTAGTTAAAAACTTACTCTTCCCATAATGCCCCCAAACTACTGATCTTCATCAACTGGTTCCTCAAACATGCCACAACACAGACTTAAAGCTGCAAATGAAAGAGATCATGGTGATAGCCAGTAATCTCAGTTATACACTTCTTTGCTAGGAGGCATCGTAGATCAAGGTGCTACACACTTGTGAGGGAAGGAGCCAGTAAAAACTGCAGAGGAACTTAAGGGAGGAATTTACAGGAATTAAGTTAGAAACAACAGTGGACCTAAAGAAAAGTTTTCAGTGTCTTGACAAGAAAGTAACAGTCCGAGTGATAACAACTGAAAGATGAAGGATAATTTCCCCAAGATAATCTCATGTAATAACCCTGTGTTTTGGTGAAAAAACTGTTGATCTCAGCAGTGAGAGAATGTTATAACCAGAAACAGATGCCTTCAAAGTCAAGAAACCTGGACAAGCTGTACTTTGTAGCCAAAAGTTGAAAGAGATGTCACCAGCCATGAGAGTATGGCAGGGGCAACCTGAGATGTATGACTAGGGAGGTGGACTCGCTGTTGACAAATTCTTGGCAGGAAGAAGTGACAGAAAATGTAAATTCATGCTGAGAGAAGACAGCCTTGGAAGAGATAAATGCTCTGGGGACTGGGTGATGCCATAGTTTGGCCGGACCAGCTGGGTGATGATTGGTCTTTGCAGGTCTACAGAATTTGTCATGGCTAAGCTTCACTGGTTCCTCCCTACAGTACCTGTAACAAGGCTCATTCAGCTACATTCTGGTGATTCCTGCTTAGCCTCAGAGGATGGTCTTTTGTTTGCAGGAAGAAGAATTTGCTGACATTTATATTTTCTATGAACGATCATCCTTTTCATTCTTGTTTCAAATCTTTCTATGTGAACTGAGAACATAAACCCTGGAAGATGGATGATTTGAGCAGTGGTTGTAAGGAAGGTGACCATTATGCCCTACATTCCTAAGATCTTTAATTTTCTTCTTAAGTGCAGAATAAACTTCTAGGTATAAAAAAATCTGGATGAGAAAACATATACGTGACACAACACTTACTTACAAAAAAACATTTTTATTGACAAACTGGGTTACTGTCAACCCAGTACTATCAACCCACAGCTACTGTCAGGAGAGGGGTGAGTTCATGTTGACCTCTCATGTCAGCTCATTGTTTCAAGTCAGCTTCTGAGCACACCAGCTTGTAGACAGGAGTTACTTTGGCTGCCACAGATGTCATGTATGGCATGGATGGCAGTCCATCTGTGTCAATAATGTGAAGTTCTTTTTCTCAACTAGCACCAAATTTGAGGTCTGCAGCAATAGATGGGAATGGTTGATACTCTCTATGGAAAAAGTCTGTCCTTTCTTTTTAGATAATGAATTACTTGGAGCCAAAAGGGGTCTCTAAAGCTCTCACTGTTTAAATTTTTTCTTGCAAGTCTCAACAAGCGAAGAATCAACAATCGGTGTTTTCAGCGGTGATGCATCTTTCCCAGGCTGAGTTCTTTGACCACAATCAAGGCTAACACTCAATTTTTACATCTCATTTATGAACTCAGGAATTAGCACTCCTGTGGGCACACAGCAGCTCCTCAGCTGCCCGCAATGGCCTGTCAGGGAGGGGATGGGTGTCACGGTCATTTGGTAGCTTGGGGTTGTAGCAGCACACACAGACCTCATTCCAATGCAACCACTTCTGTGTAGGCCAGCCCTTTCTGTAGGTGAGATACATGTGAAATACACCTGATCTGTCATTTGTGGGCCCTTTTAATGCCATAGGTGCCTAATGGCCCCAGTGTGGTTACAGCTACCCAGGAGTGAACTTCACTCTATTCCATGTCCCCGGTTTTGTTTCCTGCACGCTGTTATTGCCTTCACACTGTGGTATTTTGCCAGGCTGGTAGCTGTTCCTGTGGCAAAACCTTCCAGCCTAGACAAGTCCTAGAAGCTTGAAGTCTTTCATTTCTTTCGAGGCAGTTACACAACAGGCCCGAAGCTCCCTGCCAAACGCTGGTTTTTTACAAAGTTGGCACTGGGGATGTAAGCCAAGTATCACAAACCTGTGAAGCAGATGAGTGCACGTTAGTGAATGACAGAGTAGATCAGCCAGGAAGTTTCAAACTGCATCAGGCTAGAGCCTGACTTTGCTAATGCTTTCTACTTCCTACTCCTACTTTTATCCTAAGATCAGATAACGAGTAGCAGTTTTTCTTTGTAACAATTCATTAATCAGAGAAATGATCCTTGCTGGTGTTTAGATGTTTTACTTAATTTGGTACTTCTGGCCTGCTGCCCCAGTAGTGCCAAAATTATTATTTCTCACCCAGCAGGTGATAAATAACAACTTCAGTCATGATTAATACCATGAATTTCTCAACCTGACTAATGCAAAAACTTCAAACCTGCAGAACAAGTGGGTGCTAATTGTTGTGAGAGCCATTGGAGCTGCACTCTGCTTATAAAGAAAGAAAGCCACAGGAAATGAAGTGTTTTCTAGCAGCACAGCTGATCCTAAGAGGCATCATTAAGAGCAGCTCAGCAGCACTCTCCATGTGTAAGGCTATGCTAGTCTCTTTTTTTCCACAACACTGAGCTTTAAGTACATTTGAGAGGCAGGAGATTGCCAGGTTATTTTTCTTTCCCTGGGGAGGAAAAGGAGAAATAAAACAAAAGGCAGAGAAAACAGCAGTTTAATATCTCATTAACACCACTCAGTACTAAAATTTTTATAACTGATATGTGAAAAGTGATAGATCCTAGCAAAAGCTGCTCCCACCAAAACCCCTTCCCATGTCTCCCTTGAAATCCCATCACATAATAAAAGGCAGCATCAAGAGGCTACGCAGTCAAGGAGAACTTGCTTCAGAGAGGGACAGGAAAAGCAGAAGATCAGGGAGGACTGTCAGCTGGAAACAATGCTCCAATACTATAAATTAGCTTGTGGCTGAGACCCTGGCCACTTTCAAATCACCAGCTGGTTTGTTAGAGCCTGTGGTGGAGTAGGGTGGTTGCTCCTTTTCCTGTGCTGTACTTAAGAGTGGCACAGGGCACACAGGATCCACAGTCTAGCTGTGTGCACAGTGCTGTGCTGGTCAGGCCAACAAGACCTTCACATCTGGAACTGGCACCGTGCATATTTCTCATAGGAGCAGACACCAAAATCCAGCAAGGACATGAGCAGGTAACTGTACTGAGGGGGGTCTGTGCTGAGCAAGATTAGTCCACTCCACAGTCCCAAAGAAGCATCTTAGGAATGGAGAAGCAATCCTGTTTTCATCAGGACTTTCCCAATTGTTTAGCTCCATCAGGTGAAGAAAGTATCTGCTACTTTCCAACTTGAGCACCTGCCTATGAAGATAATTACTTGTGGAATGAAAAGACTATAAGAAGCAAACCACAATGGTCAAATGATTTGTACTCAGACTCAATTATGTCTATTCATTTGTAGCTCTGAGAGCTTTTGTGACTTTGTGTGCTGTTTTAGTTGGGTAACTCCTGCACTTCCTGGTGAGGCATATTTAGAAGGTGAATGATAATCCACGGTACAGTTGATTCTGACATTTTTTTCTGTTAGAAACCTAAATTTTGTCTTAATTTGGGGAAACTTTAGAAGTTCCAGCTGTATCTCTTCACTCAACATAGCCTGTAAGAACTTTGTATTTTTGAGCCTGAAAAGCTAGGAAAGAAAATCATCAACCATCATCCCCACTGTCCTGCTATGTGAGACAAACCATAGGCCTTCCTGGCCTGATTCCTGTCTGGTGCAGCAGCTGTGCTTTAGTCATGGGAGACTTCCTAGAAACACCTAGAAAAAGCACAAGAGTAAAATTCTAGAATCCTAGAAAAACTCAAGAGTAAAATCCTCACAGACTGCACATGCACAGCCCTGTCTACTAGAGGGCCACTCAGACCAGCAGAAAGCCCTTGCTACTTCCCCTTGGAGAAGGCAGGTCAGTGTCGTAGCTCAACCCCCTTGTGAGAAAGGCTATTGGGTTTGGCTTGGTTTGGGGGTTTCTCCACCCTTAATTTGTTTTACTGCTGGTGTTGTTAAAACTTTTCATTCCCTTTCCTGATGATTTCATTCCTTTTCCAGCATTTCAGGAGCAATCCCTCTCAGTGTCCTTTGTAGGACTGCAGCTTCAATGAGTTAAAGCACAGCCTGCCAAACAAGCGTTGGTCCTTGGAGCTCAGCCCAGTCTGCTCCACAGCACCAGTCATGCTACCAATGTCACTTTAAAAAGCATAATGGTTTCTTGTATTTATGAAGTACAAAGTCTGTCATTTGGCTAGGATTTTAATAGCTATTTTCAACACGGGTAGCAAAGCCAAGATTTTCCTTCTAAGTTTAGATATCACCTAGAATGAGGCGCAGCCTGAACTACAAACTAGCTCTGTAGCAAATATGCCATAAGAAAGAATCCTCTTCAGTCAAGGAAGTAAGGAATGCTCTTTTCCATTTAAATGAAATTATCAAAGTCACGCACGAGGAATGAGGGGTGGTTAAACTTTCAGAAACTTCAGTGTAACTTGAGAGCTCAGTCTCTGCTTGTCCTCTCACTTCAATATTGAAAACTCAGAGTGATTTGCCTGTCTCTGTATCCTTAAGTGGAGTCTGAGTAGCTCAGGTGGATTTACACAAACTTTGTTTGCAAGAGATCAGTATCTTTTGCCCAACCACTTCCACAGCATTTATTTTCTAGATGAGACATTCAAAGCAGGTTAATGCATATCGCTCTGTGGGGTTTTTTTTTAACTACTCTGAAGTTATAAAGCTCGCTGTATGCTACTGTAGAAAATTTGCAGTAACTTGCTGTTCAGCACTCAAGGTGTTGTATTACCAGAGCTCGCTCTGCCTCACCTTGCCAGAATACAAAAAAGTTTCATTCAATGCTGTTTCAAAGCAATTGCTGAAATTTGGCTACAAGGTGGCTAATGGCCAATGAAGCCTTGAAAGTGGAGGAACATTACCCACCTGCACTTTTTCAGACCAAAAAAACTAATAGGTAGGTTTAGAAATCCATTAAGTAAATTAGTCCTGTAGTTCAGTCTAGTGGTAGCAGAATTGTGAAAAGAACAGAAGCTAGCTTCAAATCTTTCCTCGTGAATGGTGCTCTTAGCAAGAATGGTGCAAATAACAAGAGGGTAAAAGACCAGTTTAATTACTCTGGATTAAGATACCTGAGCTTTCACTCAGGATTTCCTCATCACATGGCACGCTAACTTTAGTCTGAATGCTCAAAGTAGCATGTATCACAATATTCAATATGTATCACTCCAAACTTTAAAAAAAAAAAGCAAGTTTGAAAGAAATATCTGGGTTCTCAGCTACCAACTGGTTTGATAGTGGAAATAGTGACTAAGCAGTTAAGAGCTGATGGGGTTTAGTTTAAAAAGGTATTCAACATAGAGATGTGTGAAATTTTAAGACTGAAATGCAGGACAAGGGCAATTTGCCCCTCCTGGCAAGCGTGGTTTGATGAAAGACCAAGACACCCTTATACAGTGATACTTAGTGGATTTGACTGCAGTAGGACTTAGGACTGTTACATCAAAAAACAGGCAGTAAGAATTCAGCTCTGTTTTCCAGTCCAGTTGGCAAGAGTGGCTCCCCACAAAAGCAGTGAGTAAGCAGGAGTGGCTCAGGAGCCTGTCATGGGAGATGCAGCCAGCCCAAGGCATGCAGCTGCTTTCTGCTCAGTTTTTAAGAGAGAAGGAAATGGCAGCCAAAACCTCATGACCATTGTATAACCATTTATAACCAGTTCAAGCCATCAAGTGTTCTGACATTGAAGCATATAGTCAAATGGACATATTTCAAAGTAAGAACACAATGGTTCCAACAAGCCAAATAGTCTGAGCTGGTTCCCAGTTGTGCCCATGCCTTCCTGAGGGCACAAGGTTTGTTTCTGCCACCAGCATGTTCCTGGTGGTGCTTTTGGAAAAGCATCAAGTACAACACAGCAGAACAGAGTAGTACCATTCAATGCACTCGAAACAGTACTAGTCAGATCAGTCCTTGCCTTCACCCAAGAGCTCTCCCTTGAAAATTCAAAGTTGCCAGGGTTTTTGGAGCACCACAGTGATATTTCTTCGTTTACTTCTGTATTATTGTGGCTACATGTACCACAAATAATGTGGAGGCAGAAGGACCAAGACATGCCAGCCACAGGCTCACAGTGACTCCTTTTCCCATGAGAACCACATCTGGTAGATCAAAGTTCAGAAGCAATGTCAACATACTGGAAGTGGAAACAGTGAGGCAGACACTTACCTAGCAAATTACTTTCTTAAATAAATTGCAGGACAAGCTGGGGATTAAAACTGGGAAACTACAGGAAGAAAAAAATTTATAATCAAAAAACCAAAGGTGAATGAGAGATAAAAGCAGAGGCAAGATACACACAAGATGAAGAACTGACAGCCAGAAGCTACACTGACACAAAAATAGGAACTGACTGAATAAGATCATATGAATTGTGTGCTACAGAGCTCCAAGACATTTTTTCACTCAATTTCTGAGTAAGTTTTAGCTGAGGCAGACAAACATTAAGATCTCTAATGCATACTTTCATTCCCAGCCTAGTAATTCTAACTAGTTCACAACTTTCTTCCAAGTGTCCTGTCAAAAGGATCCCACTCGTGAACTACACAGAAATTAAATTTAGTAAAAGAGGCATTTAGAAAGATCAGAGATCAACTTTCAGTGTTTTATTTTTTTGAAACAGATACAATATTTTTCCAAGGTCACTTACAGTAATGGCATACAGCTTATTAAACTGGAAACACTCATACAGACATTTCAGCTTAAATGTGCACAGTATATTCTACAACACAAAAACTATATTTAACATTTTTTCTTGATCCAGAACAATCTGACAGATTCAAAAAGCAAACACACATTTCCATTCTGAAAATCAATTTATTGAGCAATGAGAAACCCAAAACTGCAACGTGATCCACCCCAAGCACCACGTTTATCTCAGCAAGGACCTCTTGGAAGACCGGGCTGCAGTTGTAGAGCTGTCTCTCTCATGACCCTCAAAGTACTGCTGCTCTATTCGCCGACAGAACGCTGTGAGGTTACTGTAGTTCTTCACTTTCTCAGAGAGTTCATCAGTGATTAGTTGAGTAGTAAGGATTGTGAACAGATGCCCAAACACCAGAGCGTCTAATTCAGTCGGACTGGAAAAAAAAAAAAAAGGCAAAAAGAAGAAAAAAAGAGCAGGTATTTTGGAAGACAAGTCCTCATCAAGAAAAACTGTGCTGTTCTGAGTAACCTTTAGATAGCCATGCACTGTAAGAATTGGGATGAAATCAAGCAAGGCTAAATCAAATCTATGATATCTGTGTATAGGGTATATTAAGAATCCTGCTTGTTCTCAGGCTGGCATTTTCCTTGCTTTAGTGAGCTTGGAAATGTGGAAATAACATCTCTTAGATCAGACAGACTTACTGATCTAGTTTCAAATCATGCTCTACCTTTTAGTCCTGTAACAAGGGCAAACGCTTATCAGGTGTTTTGTGGCTCTTTTTTTTCTTCTGCAGATGTGTGTTAAAAAATCCAACTACTATCTCACGAGGGAAAAGAAAAAGGAGAAGAGTGGAAGCTTATAACTCCCATTTCTTTTTTTGTGGTCTGCAACAGTTTGGAACTATTCAACCAACAAGAAAGGGAGTTCAATGGTGGCAGCAGCTGGAAACATCTGTTTTCTGAAAGGAGATTTCACAGAAGAAAACAGGTGTTTGGGGAATGCTTTAGGTATGACCCTTCTGAATTGTCACCTTGGACCTTTAAGTAGTCCATGTATGTAAGAAGTCCATGTAAAAATAATGTTTTTTTCAAATCTATTCATAACTTCAGAGTCCCCCTTTACTAACATTCAATGTATGTAGCATGAAGCTTTCCTAACTGATAAAATTTTTGCCTTTTTATTTGTGGATCACTAAGCACTCTCCAGTGGAGATACAGACTCCTGCATAACAAACTTTAATCTGTCAGAAACATGCTGCTTTTCTTATTTACCTCCCAAAGACTCACAGAAGTCACAGACTGAAAACTACTGGACTAAAACCACATATTTTCTTAGTAATATTTCAGACAACTAAAAAATTTAAAGGTTGAAAGTACCAAAAGAGCCTGGTTAACAACCAACCAACACAAATTCCCCAAGTTACAATTCTTTAGAAATACAGAAAGAAAAATTAAGGGATACTATGACTAATAATCAAAGGAGAAGATGCAACTTAAAATCATCTTCTATAAGGCATATTTTTGTATCCTCTGAATTAAGACTACCCAACTAGTCTCAGTTTGGAACAGACTAAGGGGCAAAGCCACAAGGCAGAAAAGTAACCACATGCTACCATTTGAAGACATCTCCCTGTTCAAATGCAGTAAACTGAAATCCAGACCTGAGCATTTCTAGACTGATCTATGCACAGGAGACAAGAGGGAGTTAATGTAATGTTATTTAAGTCTGTAAGATTTCCAAAATTGTTAATTATTGGAGAGAAAAAATAATTTAAAAGAGCACATTGCAATTGAAAGAAACTGGTGAGAGCAGAGGACATTCCATGGAGGTCAGCTAATTTTTTTTTTCTCTCCTGGCAATGTGAATCTTGTTTTTCACTTTGCATTTAGTTCTTTGTGGATCAGCTAGCTTCTCCCCCTGTTCTTAAAACTCACAGGCACCCTCATGCTAATTCAGTTCATTCAGAACTGCTTCTCGTGTTAAGACAAGCTGTCCTGATCAGGTTGGCACAACATACAGTCACTCCTCTAGCAGAGAATGTTACCCAAGAAATACAAGTAAAGCTTTAAATATATCGTTTTTAATAAGAAACTAAATATATAAAAATGTACATTTGTAGCCTACATAAGTTGTGGTAGAATCTGTAGAGAAGACAAGCAGGAGTAAAATGAAATAATAAATACAACAAACTTACAGAAGCTTTCCCTTTAAAACCTTTAAATACTTATTCCTGAAATTTCATATTTAGATTCCAGTCACACATTTGTATTTTTGCAACTAATCATAGAGCATTAAAATAAAATAGGACTTTTATATACATACATTTGTATGTATGTGGGTATATACTTATATCTCACATTGATGGATGCAGTATTTCAATGAAGAGTAACTTACTGCTTATTGAAGAAATATGGTTGTGTTCCTAATCTCTGGGAGAGAGCATGACAGCACTGATCTACATCTTCAAGCACCTATCAAAACACACAAGAAAGAAAGAAAGATCCATATTGTCAGGAAGTAACACCATTGCAAGAAATAACCTCCTTATTCTATTTGCACTGACAGTGAGAACAAGGAATGTAACATGTTGGAATATCAAAAGATGGTAAAGTCAGTCAAACCTACACAGCAGGCAGGTAGCACAGTGTTACTTAATCTAACATTTGATGTAAGGCAACTCTGATTAAGTGCTTCCCATAACATTTGTACTAAGCTAATGAAAAGTACTGACTTAAACCTCACAACCTGCCACAATCCCACAAAAAGTGCCTATTAGCATCATACAGGAAGCAGGGCACAGAACTCACAACCTATTTTCAGGACTATGGCCTAAACTAACACTGACAGAGTTGTACACTCATGGACAAACATCCTTCCTTCTACTCCATCAGGTTGCACATAATTTAAAATTTATTGCTGCTGAAGGCAAATACCTGACTCCTGATAATATTTAAAGTACAGAATATACATTTCACTACATCTGTTTCAGGAACATACTACTCTCCAATGCCTATTTAAAAAAAATAAAAGAAATCAAAAGGAAAACAGGGTAAAGAAATACGGTTCACTTTTCACACTCACCTGTTCAAGTGTCTTTCCAGCCCACCCGATGGCTTTCATCTTCCGCCTAACCTCCCACTGCTTCTGATAGGACAAAATGCGGTTAAGAGGCCACGGATAAGGAGAGCCATACCTTGGGTGAGTAATCTGTGTCGAGAAACAGAAAGGTACTGGGTTATAATACAAGAAAATACAGATACCTCTTGAACAAAACAGCTGATACTTAAGTATTTCTCTCAAAAAAGGAGCTGCAGAAGAGAAAAGCAGCTATGTGTATGCTATTTGCACAGAATCCACCCTTTGCAGCATAACTATTTAAAGCTATTATTTCAGAAACATAAACAAAACCTCTATCTGTTCTGCAGTCAGCTCCCTCCAGTAACACAGCTTCCCTAAAATGCGTATGCAAGTGAAATTAAAGTGAAAAGACTTTATCATTAATGGTATAAACCCCCATGTTTCATTTATGAGTAGGGACTTGCAGTTGTGAGCAAAAGTGTTTTCTCATTAAATTTTAATTAAGATGAATGCTGCGGAACCACTCACCTCCTCTACTGTAACATCATCACACCACTGGAGATAGAGCTAGGAAAAGAAAGAACACTTACTAAAACTTCCTAATAAAGGAGAATACAGAGGCAATCATTTTTCACTAGTAGAATTTTCTTTTCTAAATTAGATTAAAATTTCCATTTCATTTCTTCTTGTAGACCTTTGATGTACAAAAGAAATTAAAACTGGAAGGCAAAAGCCCAGCTGTTAGTCCTTAATTCACCAGCACCAAAACTAAGCTGAGACCAAAAGCCTGCTCCTGTTACCCAGACCACACCCAACTCAAGGCAAAGGTGACCAGCCCTCAGCTCCTCAGTCATCTGCATCCTCCCAGTGCTTCCAACACTGTTCCCACACCAGGACTGAGTCACCTGAACTGGCCACAGACAGGCAGCACAGAGGATCCCAGGCCCCCAGGACGCACAGCATGCACATGGGGACAGTGACAGCGGGGTACCTGGCCAGCCAGGGGGTGTGGTAGGACCCCAGGAACCACTGGCATTTTCTGTTCAGTTACTTCTACAGCTGTGTGCCACACTTGATACAGGTGAGGGACATCATATGTGGCTACAGGAACAGGTCACCAAGCAATCCATAGTGTAGGAGAATTTATTCCTGTCATTTCACCTCTGACGACCTAATCTAGGAACAGCACTATTTCCACTACAGGGAAAATCCTAAAGCTTTCTTGCCAACAGTCATTTATGTAAGTGTGTGCAGTTACTAGGGTTTGCTGTACCTCTGCTGTCAAGAGCATATTATTGACCAATTCCATGTAGGCTTTCATCTCAGCTTTTTGGACTTCATCCAACCCATCACTGAGAGAATGGCCCTAATGGGGAAAAGAAAAAAGACACACATGTAAGAACAGGTATTGGAATACTCAGCAACGTATGACCCAAGGACCTAAACATCAATGAGCTTTGGCTCAGATCCTATTCTCCTACATAGTTCAATAAAAAACTACATATGAAATTTTTACATTAAGTATCCTTTACGATTAAAACCAAATCATCATAATGCAACTAATCTAATCTATAAGAAATCTAAGCTAATCTACAAGAAATTTAGACTATTGTCAGTTATAGATGAGCACACTTTGAGCACACAACCTCCTGGTTAGTGTATCCCTATGGCAAGAAGTAAACACAAATTTACATCTGTGATACAGATTCAACTTCTCAGTGAAAACATGGCATTTTTCAAAATAGAGGGAAGGGCTGGGGGTGGGAGAATTAAGGCAAAGCTGAATGGTATCTGACATTTCAGGATTTAAAACAGTCAATTCTAGACTTAAGACCTCTAAGACCCAGATAAAAAGCATGTAAGAAAACAGTCTCAAAACCGGCACTGGTATGCAGCTATTCTGCATAGAATTTACTTGGAGAATTTGAGGAAATGACAAAGAAAAACATTTTCACCTCACGAACTCCTGTTCCACGATATCTTTCTTTTAAAACAGCACTAGATTCCTATACTGTTTTAACAAATACAGTAACATTCCAGAAAAGCACACTAAATCAGCACAATGCTAAACAGGATTAACATTCACTAATTAATGAAAGCAATGTATTATTACCTTGGCTTTTACAAACTGGACTATGGGCCCAAGTTCAGATACTACTTGATTTCCCACATGAATAAAGGGAACTTTGCCTGTAAAAGGAGAAACATATTGTAGTAATGAGACCGAGGGTGGTGGGTTGAGAGAAGGGAACAAATGCAAAACTTCTCTGAATTATCATTAAACCAATATAATGAAAGGAAACAAGGTAAGTGAGTAGAAGTGAGTAAAAACAGTAAAGGACTCCAGGAGTAAGGAAAAAAAGAATACATGTGATTCTGCCTACATTTAAAATCGAAGCAGTATCATTTTCCCTCTTGTGCTCCTTGTTCTTAGAAGAAGAAAGAAGTGTTCAGACCTAAGTTACAACATTAAATGCCAGTAAGTGTGGACATGAGGTGTGAGTGGCAGAGAAGCCATAGCATGTAAGTGTCACTGCTCCTAGTCCTGCACATGCAAGATGTTCCTGTGTGCCTGGATTCAGCATTTCAAAGCTCTATTTATTAACAAATAATTGATATACCTGTTATTTTGCTTTTGCATGGGTTTCACTCCTGCCAAGCAACTGTTGGTTTTGGGTATTTTTTAAATCGCCTCATTTCACTGTTTTAACCAAAAATATCAGTACCAGCAGTAGAACCCAAATAGCTGGCAGACATATACTGACAGACACTTCCATATGGCAGTCATCAGCCAGAGCCAGGTAATCAGTAAATATGGACCTCCTCACACAACAAAAATCTGGGACAGAGTGCGAGAATCTTGGCACCCTGCGTTCTGTAATTCTTTCTGATTTTTGGGCAATATTCTGGGCATTTTTAGGCAGTGACCTCCAACAAAAACAGGCTTCTGTTTTTCCCTTCTAATACTTAACTTTTTGGTGATGGGTTTGGATTTTTTTCCAGACAGTCTCATGGATGTGAGTAAGATTTAAAATCACCTGTCACCCTTAATAGTGAAAATGCACCCTTTGGTCTCCTGTATCCTGGCAATCAACTCCCAGTAACAAAAGAGAACCTTTCTCCAGTATTGTTTTGCTCCAGCAATAGGAAAATATAACAGCATTTCCTGGAATATTCCCTGGATGCAGAATAAAGCCACTTTTGGACACATATGTCTTTCTGCTTTAGGGCATGTGAGAGAAGGTTTCCACCAGGCACTGCACTGTGTGAACACTTTACACAGGTACTGTTATACATTGTGCCAATGTTACTTTGCATTTCACTGTCTGGATGGTTTGAAGAGGAGAAACTGCTCTGGAGAGGAGGGGGAAAGGCAACCCACACACAGTAGCACTGCCCGACTGTTATCAGCAAGACAAGGCCTAGTTGCCATGGTATCAAAATGGAGGTGTAACACAGTAATCTAAATGAAGGCCACACTTACCAGATGGGGACATGTACTCAGCATTTGCCCTGCAAATCACCCGGACTGGCAGATTGCACATTTGCAAAAAGGCCTGGAAACAAAGAGTCGCATTTGAAAAGCATTCATACACCGGTGGCAAACAAATGTGGTGTTCTCAATACATTTGACTGTGTTAGCTGGCTCCCAGCACACACTTAGGAAGTATAGTTCCTTGCATACTGTTTTTAGGAAGAAAGAAGAAGGGTAAGTAAAAGAAAAACAAAGGCATTTTAACTTCATCAGCCAACTGTTTATAATTCAAACACTGACTGGAATACTTCTAATGCAGTTTCATCTATTTTTACTGTTTTTTTCAAGATGGGCAAAGAATTAGTGCTGTGGCTGTACAAAACTGAGTGACATTTTGCCTCTTTTAAAAACCACAGTAGTCATTTCTCCTGGCTAAAGCTGGCTAGTCAAGGTAATGTCATGTAACATGGCAAACACATATGGCACCTTCCCACCTTATAATTACAATAGCTGCCAGAAATTTTGCTCTGTGATACTATTAAAACATAAGTCTGGTTTGGGAGAAAGTATTATTTTTAATTTATGTGATTCATGGAGAGCATAAGTGATCAATTTACCATTTCCTTCTATCTGTGTTCTTAGATTCAAAGCCTTCTCAGAAGGATAACAATTTCTGTCAGCACCTGCCACTACCACAAAATCCATAGGCCCTTTCTGTTGAAATACCAAAATGTCAAGACAAATATTTGCAGTTTGGACAGAGCATGGCAAATAAGGAATCTCTTACTCACTAGAGACTCTCATGACTCAGCTCAGTCCTATCATTCATCTTGTCCCTGCAATTAGACAGGTCACAAGATTATTCTACTCCAGATTCCAAAATTATTCTATTGCCTATTTATACAATGTGACTTGAGGTAAAAAAAGCCTAGAGCAACAAGGCTCCCACCATGAAGAAAAATAGTGCTGTAACACAGCACTTTCTACACAAGCCTCCTCCCTGCTCTTCAGATGGCAGGCTCTGGCAGTAAACCACATTCTCACAGCTTCAGCTGCTCACACTCTAATCACACACATGAAAGCAGCCTAAACCTTAAGATCTGCTTAACCTTAAGATGGTTAACCTTAAGATCTGCTTATCTCTGCACCAGATGAAACCTTAAGTCATGAACTAACACTGTCATCAGCCCTGTTCCTAACTTTGTGGTTTCTGTGGTATCAAGGAAACAAAAATAACCCAAACAGCTCCTCTCCTCTCACCTGTGCTCTTCAAGGCTTTTATTTCCAAATTCTAAACCAATCTAGGGGGAAAAAAGCCAGAAACTTTGGTCTTTTTCCCACCAAACTGAACAATTGCACAGTCCATTGTGATATTTGGCTCTTGCATGTTTAGATGAACTGACTCAAATCCAAATCTCAATTTAAAGAAAGAAATTATGGTCACAAGCTGCTACACAAGACATTCATTTCAGGTGACAAGAGCACACCTCAGAATTGTGACGGCTCTACAAAATCTGTCAGAAACATGGATTTCTACATCTTTTGACTCAGCCTAACTAACTAAAAGCTCTGCTAGGGAACCAGTTACTATCCATACGCAGAGAGACACAGACACATAAGGAGAGGGTAGTAGTCATGGTCAACATCAGCCAAGTAATTCAGGTCCTGTGCTATTAAACAAGAAATTGGTCTCCAGAGTGTTTCATCCCAAACAGAACCTCTACTACTGCTTAAGGATGCAGCCATCACAAAGAAAATCCAAGGCACTGGCCATGTTTGACAGCATATCACTTACCAAGTCTGTGCTCCCATCAGAATACATCAAAAATTGAGTATCTTGCTACCTTGGCACCACAAACTCCACGCAAATAGTAAGAATATCCAAAGGACTCATTCTTCAGCAATTTAAGTAATTTAAGGCATTGGTCTGCCTCAGTTCTAATCTCCTCCTTTGCCTGCTGGCTCTGCAGGACATGGCAATGCCCATGCTGGCCCAGCTGCTGTTACAGGTATCATGTCTTCTACCCAAACTGGGGCTTCATATGCAACTTCTTCAGGAACAGTCAGGAGACAAGAAGGAAGACTTTGGTTAAGATCACATACATGCTCCTACAGCACTGCTGGACACCAAAAATACACACCAACTCATCTGGTACACAGCATTCATTCTTCTGAAACCTCCACCAGTAGCTAACAACATATTCTCAACAGTATTGTGCTGCAGGAGAACAGATGGCACTAAACAACAGCTCCAATGAATTTCATCACTGGTCTAGGCCTACTGGATTAATTTCTTTCACAGTAAGGCACTAAATTAACTCTGCAATTCTGCAGAGATGAATTTTTTAACTGCCATGTACTATTCAGGCTGCAGATTTAGAAGACAAGGAAAGTCTGAACTGCACTGGAGTTAGGGTAATACATGAATAAGTGAAAAGTTTGCAAGTGCAGAGACACATTTAAGCAACAGGAGATGAATCAGATAACTATTTTTACTTTTTCATATCAGCATATCAAAAATGAGACATGCTTGCACAGAACACTTAGGTCACACAAGTTGCTTCAGATTATTGCCTACTGTATACTGTATTGTACACAGGCTCTTATGCAGCACAAGGTTTCTACAAAAAATAGTTTCTGACTCTGAAAATCTTTTCAGTTTAGACTTTACAATAGTTTTCATCACATTTGACCTTTCTTTCTCTCTTTTTCTTCAATAAACATCCACTGACCAAGGAATATCAACTCCTATTACACTGGAGGGGAAAGCCTACCTCAGTCTCTGGTCTAGTACAAAGGGGATTGAGAATATGCTGACATTTTGTAATTTCAAAAATGCAAATAAAGTAGTGTAAAGAAAAGAGGAGAGAGAAGGATGAACTAGCATTCTAGATGCTCTACTGTGGAAATAATTATCCCCTACAAAAAAATGTTTGCTACTTTTCATAATAGAGCACAAACTCTAGTAATGTTAAAAATCATTCTGTCTACCCTCAGTTAAAAAATCAAAATGAAAAATATATTAAAGAAGACCCTAAAGTAAACTCCAAATCAAAAACCTGAGAAAACCTTCTTGGAATAGTCATCTTCAGTTCTGATGAATGCTTCATTAAATGAGAGGCCAGGACTGACACTGAGAACAATGATTCAGGCTTAAAACTGGCTAAACCCATCCAGTACTGAATTTACCACATCAGTCTTCCAGCGAGGTTCTGAAACAGTGACCACTGACTACTGGAGCTGCCCCTTCAGCAGCTTTACAAGGCTTCTTCCAGCAACCCCCTTCAGCATCCCCATGCCAAGACCTGTTCCACTTCAGTCTTTGTCTATATTTAGGATTGGCTTTAAGATGAGTGATGAAATAAACCTAAATATGCAATATACTATGTAACATTAATAGTATAACCTAAATATAAAATACAATCAACCTAAGAAAAGAGTTTTTTTAAAACCCTATTACATCTTTTAAAAGAGAGAAGCCCAGGAAATAAAAAGACCAGTATGTCTGTCTATTATGAGCTGTAACTTGTATCCAAAGCATGACCTGCTCATCTTTAAGTGCTCCTTACATACCATCCTGCAGCAAAATGAAAGAAAGGCCCACAGAATAAGACAATTTTAATCCTTATTGAATCTACACTGCTTAACTAATCATTAACTAGAGAAGTAGGCCAGTATCTACTTCTTGCTCCAGCTTAAACTAATGGTTCACTGGACACTCTTGAAGTCAACTAAAATATTCATGTGAATCAGTAAAAGATGACAGTATCATCCCAAATTAGAAGGGCTCAGCCTAGAAATAAGCATTGCAATTTGCATTACTATGAGTACTTACATTCTTTCATTGATGTAACTGACAGGCTTTGGAAATTATTAGCATTAACAAGACAGGTGGTTTTGACTTTTCAAGCACAGTGAATACATTCCATATTTCTGGAAATTATAGTTTCTTTTAGAAAAAAACATGGACAAGGATCATGACCAATGCATTCCTATAAATATTCATTGCCAGAAATTTTCTTCTGATGCATTCAACTAGGTATGCTAGATATTAGACAATAACTGATATTAGACAGTAAGTGGCATGAACTATTACCAAAATAGCTGAAACTGGAACAGATCAAAGAAATCCTAGAGAGAGAATACAGGACAAAGCAGCAATTTCTCTGAGTCTTTATCTCATTACATGCTTTAGCCCAGTGATCAAGGGAGGATTTGTTCCCTTTTTGACCACTCACGCAGAATGTCAAGAACCAGCACATTTGGTGTGCAGATGGAATGAGACCACCATGGCTTCCAACTCTGATAAAAGATGCCACGGAACACTGATCACTTCAGCCCAGAACATCTTGTTTCCCTTTGGGTACCTCACATGCACAGTTTGAGCAGGCAAGTTACCCTTGCTTTTCTTGTGAGAGAAATCTTTTTCTGTGAAAGATGGGAGTGTGCTCAGCTCCTCTGAGTGCTTTTGGGCAAGAGATTGAAGGCTGAAACCACCCCTGTGCAGTTTTGCTGAGATTTATGAAGATATCAACACCCCTTCAAAGACACGGCATCAAAAGTTGTGCTATCTGAAAGACCAAGGGCCCAGGCTTATTCTAGTACATGAGAGATTACAGTTAACATCTTAAATTTGGCTGATCAACTTAAAAAATGGACTGAAAGGGGCAACTGAATTCCAAGTAACACACAATCTGTATAATGACACCCTTGTGAAAATTCACCAGAAAACGGCAAGCAAGACAGTAACAGCATAACTAGAAACAAGACATTTAACTGAACACAGCCTGTCCCACCTCACAAAGATGACAGTAGCTCCAAATAACAGCATTAAATTTCCAGCTCCCTTCTCCTCTGGAAGAAAAAGTGTACTACCAAAGAACGAAGAGGGTGACACTACAGGCCTCAACCTGGATCCCTTCCAGCACCAGAGGAACAGAGTGTATCCTTTCTTTGGATGAGGTTAATGTAAGAAACAGATAAAAGCATTAAAAAATAAAGATATGGCTTAATAGGGTCTGTCAGTTTCTCCCCCACACATGCTCTCTGCCTCTTTCCTGCAGTCTGACAGTCTCCTCTCTCACACTCTTCCAGCCTCTCTAGCTGTAGCATTACCTAGCCCCTAGAAAGTGAAGGAAGAAATATGAAAAAAACATTTTTAGCAATGATACCTCTCTTTTTCCAGACTAAAACCATTGAGTCTACAGTGCTGCTACTGCCCCTGTACACCTTGTTTTTAATGGGAGACTTTGCTGTAGACAGAGATGGAAGGTTTCTGTACATCCATGAGGAGAAAGGGATGAGAGGGAGGCAAAGAGATGCAACCAGATGAATAACATCTGTCCTCCCCTACCCTCTCAATATTTACTGCTACAGAGTAGGGAAGAAAGTTGTGGACAATGAATTGAAGAAAAGTATGGGGAAGCCTCTCAGTGCCTTTCCTGCCCCACTGCACACTGATCCACACAGGACTGTGGTTTGTATTGAACTGCCTTATACTCACAGAGAACAGCGTGAGCCACTTTGTTTTCAAAATCAGGTGGAACAATCAAGTTCATATTTTTGCTCTGAGAGAATGAGCTATTGGTAACTATGTAAATAGGGCTGACAGGAAGCTTTGAGGTGACACTTGTTACAAAATTAATCAAATATCTTATGCCTATCATTCATTTCAATCATGGCAGGTGACACCTCCTGCCAGAATTATGGAGTATATTTACAACAACATTGCTTAAAGGACACAATCCATGTAAGGCTTGCTTCTTCTTATAGCTCACCAAATTTAAAATTCAAAATATAAGTAGGATGTTGGATTTAAATTATCTAAAAAAACAATCAGAGCAATCACCTTTGCGCTGATTTGGCAAAGTTGAAAAGCCCAGAGCCCAGAAACCACAACCAGACACAGGACAACTCACCCCACCCTTCCCTTCCTCCTCCCTCCCCACCCTCCTCTTCTCACAGGACTGACATTCTCATCTCCGCTGCTGCCACCCCCAGAACAAAGCAATAAAGGGGTGCCACGGTGTCTTCCTCTGATGACAAGCATGGGAAGTGACTGTACATGAAATACAATGGGAAGGCATAGGAGAAAGGAGAGAGGAGTTTTTTTATTTATTCCGAGTGTTAATTGGTTTAGGTGTGATTTTCACTCTTGCTCTCCCTTCCCCTTTGCCCTGCCAGCTACGGACACCATCAGTTGGACACACAACATGTACAGGGCAGCAAATCACCCTGTCAGAGCTCCATCACAATGCTCTCCTCTTCCCCTACAGTCTCCTCCCAGAAAAACACATATGAGCAAACACATACACTCATTAAAAATGAGTTACAACTTGAAGTAAATCATATCCAGATTGCAGTTTCTGAGATCAGAGGCAAGAATGAAATTACTTATGCCAAGACTCAAATAGTTCACAATTTACGTCGCCACATGAGGAACACTATTTTCAGATGGCACAGTCCAAGCTTCATTTGAAGAAGATATATTCATGATTAGTTTTTAATAAAGAACAAGCCATTCCAAGCCATCTCTTATTCAGCAGCACTTCTAAAGGCACTCACACAACATACTGTTAGGAAGAAGGAGTGAAATGCATTTTCTGTTTTCATTTTTATGTTATTTTATGAGCATACAATGGACAGTATGTGATGACAACTAAAGAGTTATTCTCTACTTTACTGCAGGAACACATTTTAAAATTAAAACCCATGAAGAAATCTACAGAATAATTCAGTTTTCATATCAAACAGCTGCAGTCCCTGTAACTGAAATAGTGTGTCTAAGGTTATAAATGAAAACCGTTCAGTATCATTGCTTGAGTGACAGATTAAATTCCTAATCCAGTTATGGTAATGGCCACATGTGTACTTTAACATAAATTAAGATCTTAATTATATTTGTGACTATTTTAAACAAAATAACAAATTCCTCTGTACCTGTGAATGTAATTTATAGCAAAGCCACGTTCATTCTCCAAAACAATCTATTTTATACTGCATCATGGCACTGGCTCTAATGGTATAATGTAATTCTTGTTGTAGAATGTAGAAAGAGTGGATTCACTGGTAGCACAGAGGTTCTGAAGATAAATGAAGATTCTATTCATTCAGAGGTAATTTCATCTTAGAACTATATGAAAGATGTTTCACTCACAAACAGTACCTGTATAGCTTGGGATTTAAGCACGTTTTCAGCAACAACACAATGCTGCTAGATTGATTATGTTGATACTGCATTTCTCATCATGAGGAATTCCAGCTTTTATTCTTTTTTAAAAAAAGGGATTGGCAGATTTTCATTTCAGTACCAAGCTTTTGTTTAAGACTCAGCAACAAGTTCAAATATCAGCTAATGTTTTGTCTAGAGAAAAACCAAACCACAATTCATACACACAGAGAGAAAAAAAATCACAAATCTGTCAAAGGCAATTAATCATGTATGATTTACACATTTATTTGATTACTTGTTGAAGTAAATAAGCAATTGGTCTGTGTAACACAATTTTAAATTGCCCAAACTTCCTTCTGTCATTCAGGGCTAAGAACAGACAATTTTAAAAGCACTTCTCTGGAATATGTTAAGACCACTTACAAGGACATTGACTGCACAAGCAATTAATACATATCTTAACAAAATGAGCTACAGGCTCTCTAACCTCAGGACAGCTGTCAGAATTTCCAGAATTCTGAACATTTTAGACAGCTTTTAAACAAGACTATGAGACTAACTGCATAAAGATTCCAGAAGAACCTGTAATAAAAGAGGCAGTCTCAACATCCACATTCCTCTTCCTGACAAGTTGGAACAGTGCAAAAGATGCTTTGAGCTGCCATTTGAGGCAAGAGGCCTGGCAGAGTGCAGCTGTATTAACCCCCTCCCTCCTCCTTGGCCAGGCACTAAACAGAATGGCTTTACCTGCACCAGGCATCAATAGGAGACAGAGCCTGGACAGGCCCTCTGCTTCAGACTGAAACATACTCTCTATGGTAATTCAGTTTTGATCTACTTCAAACTCCATTCTTCCCTCCTTAAACTTGTAGCATTGTTTTGTTATTGAGATATATTTGTGCATTGGTTTTGGTGGCTTTTCTTTACTGGGATAAGCCAGATAAGCAGGAATGCTGTATAATGGGAGTTGCACAGTAAATACATGGAGAATGGTTTTAACTGTGGGTCATGTTACCCCAGGAGGTGTGTTTTCATTAACACTGATGGGAAGAGGGCTGAGTGTCTCACAACAACAGAGCCTTCATTCTGTTACAATCTCCTTTCAATAGCTGGATAATCATTACTGATTAGTATTTTCCCTTGATTTTAATTAATTTGCAGTGAAATTAAAATTTCATTCAATACCAAGGCTTTGCAAGATCAAGTGGACTTGGCTGTATAATACACTACTTCAAGTTAACAAACAAGAAGTGCAAACACCAAGATGTACCAGAGATGATGCACTTGCTACTTGAAGTTATGTTGTATTTTCAGAAAACACAAAGAATCTGAAGCCAGTAAAAGTCAAAGAAATTGCTAAATTAGTCTGTTTCCAAAATAAACAATGAGCAGAAGAGGAATTAAAAAACAAATAAAAATAAACAACCCTACCAGAATCAACAGAGAAGTTCCACAAAATGAGAACGATTTTTGTGTTTGGTTGGTTTTTAACTACTGTAGGACCCAGCACAGTTACTCAGCAATTCCCAGAAGACTCTGTCATCCCTTCTCTCACCTGACATGTGGCTATTAAGAGTCCAGATTTTGTTGCACAATGAGAAGTTGTAAGTCAAATCATTATTAAAACAGTAAGACTCAACCAACTTCCTATATTCAACCTGCAGCCCTCTCCTCATTAATTATATCTGCAGTGAGAGCAGCTTGCTCTGCTGTCTGCTTGATCTGCTCCCTTAACAAGCAGTACCTGAAATGCCATCTGTGTTGCAGGGCTGGCAACTTTGAAACAGTCAAGTTCTACCCTGACTAATTACTTACTATGGCACTGGAATGCATGTGTTATTTTATGTGTAGATATCAGTTTGTATGTCCCTCTGAGACCCAAAAGCAGCTTTACAAAGAGGTGCTACCAGAAGATTTTATAAAATACCTGAAAGACTGGCTGCAGCACATAAAGAGTCTTGCTGTTAAACCATGTTTCTTAAAGATTTGATGGTGGCTGATTCCACATGCTCTTTTGACTCAAACTTCTGATGTTTTTACCACATGGGAGTTCAACAGCCACAAACAAGCTATGTATCTGCTCTGGTGATATTGATGTGCCCCAAATCAGTAACAGGGGGAAAAAGAACGACAGTACTAGGAAAGAAGTCCCAGATACCAGCTCCTATTTCTCCTCCTATCCCTCATTCCCAAATTTTCCTTTGAGAAAAACACACATCCCTCAACTCCCACCACCTCCTTAAAAAAAAAAAAACTAAACCAATAA